>JAFMOD010000527.1:158627-170207 GCA_019802435.1 Corydoras maculifer
GTTCGCCTCTCAGCGCTAGGGATTCCCGGTTCGAATCCCCATCTGGGTGGAGTTTCCATGTTCTCCCCGTGTCTGCGTGGGTTTCCTCCGGGTTCTCCGGTTTCCTCCCACAGTCCAAAAACATGGAACAAGTTAATTGAATTCTCAAAATTGCCCCGTTTAGAGTGTGTCTGTGTGAGTGAGTGTGTGCCCAGCGATGGATTGGCGCCCTGTCCTGGGTATATCTGCCCAGCGCCCGAGACGTTCTCCCCTGGATGGGCATGGGGAACCCCACCGCGACCCTAATAGAGGATAAGCGGAAGATAATGAATGAATGAATGAATGTGTTTTGTTATTTGTTTGTAAGTATTTGATTGTTGGAGAAACTGGAATCCTGTTACTCTGTGGTCAGCGTTGACTTTAAAAACAGACTAGATTACCTCGCACCAGTTTATTAATGCTTTTAATTTTGCTTTTAATAAACACATTTATGAATCAAACCTTCTTATTTGATTATAGTTTGTTTGTAATAGTTTTATAAATGCAATAAGGTCCTTAAGGTTGTGTAATACTGTATATGAGTAATATTTGGGGTAAGGATGTGGTTAATGTTTTTAATTTAGTGGCATTTATGTAGTGTGTGTATGTGTATGTGTGTGTGTGTGTGTGTGTGTGTGTGTTCAGATGGACCCAGCACTTGAGGCTCGAGTGAACACAAACAAACAGTCACTAGAGGAGGAATACATGGTAACTATCCAAATACACACACACACACACACACACAACACACATACACGGCCTTGTTACTAGTTAAAGGATTTCTTTTTCCGATATATTAATGGTGGCACTGTGGCTTAGTGGTTAGCATGTTCTCCTCTCAGCGCTAGGGTTTCACTATTCCAATCCCAAAACGGGATCTCCGGTTTCCTCCCACAGTCCAAAAACCTGGATCAAGGTCAATTGTATTCTCCACATTACCCCATATAGAGTGTGTGTGTGTGAGTGATTGTGCCCCCCCCCCCCACTAGCCTAGTGGAGGATAAAGCGGAAGATAATGGATGGATGATGAAAATATATATATATATATATATATGGTGGCTTAGTGGTTGGCATGTTCTCCACTCCGGTTTGAATCCCAATCTGGGTGGAGTTTCCATGTTCTCCCTGTGTGTGTTTCCTCCGGGTCCTCCGGTTTCCTTCCACAGTCAAGGTCAATTGAATTTTCCAAATTGCCCCATGTAGAGTGTGTGCGTGTGAGTGAGTGTGTGTCCAGCGATAGATTGTCACCCTGTCCTGGGTGTATCTGCCCAGCGCCTGAATGGTTCTCCCCTGGTGGGCATGGGGAACCCCCCCGCGACCCTAGTACAGGATTAAGTGGACGACAATGAGAGGAAATTATTTATCTGCATTTTTTTTATCACTACTTTTTGTCAATTTATCTCGCCCTTTAAGGTGTACGCAGGTGTGTATGATGGGCTCGTTTTGTTTGTGTGTGTTTAATCTGAAGAAGCTGCAGCAGAAGGATCTGGAGACATGGAAGAACATCCGTGGGCCACGTCCATGGGAGGACTCGCGCCAGTCCCAGGAGGAACAGAGAGCACGAGTCGGCAGAGAGCTTTAGAGAAGCATGGAATGGCTGCTGATCATGACTGGCCTGTCTTCTGGAGTCTGTGCATTGTCGGTTCACCTGCGCCCTCAGTGGGCGTGGTTTGGGTCACATGGCCAGCTCTCGTGGGAACATCGTTGGTTGATATTTTCTTTGTGAACCAATCACACACTGGGAAACAGTAAAAAATGTACGGTCGGGTTAATACGGCCTTATTTATGTGGTCATCCATTCTTTCTTCTGTTTGAACTTCTTTGGACGATCCATTAGAGAAACCATAGAGTTACAAGTTCAAGTTCAAGTTATTCAGTTATAGAGCGCTTTTTACAAAAGTACATCGTCACAAAGCAGCATTACAGTGTTATAAGCCTTTAAAGCCCCAAAGACCAAGCTGAAGAAACAGTGGCAATACAAAACTCCCTGTTATGTTGATATTTTAAGGAGGAAACCTTGTGAGGACCAAGACTCAGTGGGGGACTCATCCTCCTTGAGCGGCCGGCAGCATCAACAGTGTAGGACACCAATGTACAGACTGTGTGATCATGTGACCTGTATTTAACAATTGAAAACTATATAAGTCCATTGAGGGTGTAAATTGCCCCTATCTAAAATTGCCCCTATCTAAAATTGCCCCGATACAGTGTATGTGTCTCTGTGTGAGTGTGTGTGCCCAATGATAGATTGGTGCCCTGTCCTGGGTGTATCTATTGTACAATGGTGCATTGTCACAAAGCAACTTTACACTGTTAAAACCCCAAAGACCAAGCTGAAGAGACAGTGGCAAGACAAAACTCCCTGTAATGTTGATATTTTAGAGAGGAAACCTTGTGAGGACCAAGACTCAGTGGGGGACACATCCTCCTGAGCGGCCGAGCAGCAACAACAGACCAATTTTCAGACCAAGTAGCACCCATTATCAACCCCAAGCTTTCAAGTACCACCTATGTTTTTCATCACAGGGCGACATATGTTTCTGCCCAGCACCCGAAACCATCTCCTCTGGATGGGCATGGGACCCCCCCCCCCCCGACCCTAGTAGAGGATAAAGGGGAAGATGGATGGATAAAGCAATAAGGAGGCGGCATGGTGGCTTAGTGGTTGGCATGTTCTCTCAGCACTAGGGATTCCCAGTTCGAATCCCAATCTGGGTGGAGTTTCCATGTTCTTCCCGTGTCCACGTGGGTTTCCTCTGAGTTCTCCGGTTTCCTCCCACAATCCAAAAACATGGATCAAGTCATTTGGGTTCTCCAAATTGCCCCATATATAGTGTGTGTGAGTGAGTGTGTGTCCAGTGATAGATTGGTGTCCTGTCCTGGGTCTATCTGCCCAGCACCCAAAACCTTCTCCTCTGGATGGGCATGGGACCCCCCCTCCCCCGACCCTAGTAGAGGATGAAGGGGAAGATGGATGGATAAAGCAATAAGGAGGTGGCATGGTGGCTTAGTGGTCAGCATGTTCTCCTTTCAGATCTAGGGATTCCAGGTTTGAAACCCAATCTTGGAGCAGTTTCCATGTTCTTCCCGTGTCCACGTGGGTTTCCTCCGGGTTCTCCGGTTTTCTCCCACAATCCAAAAACATGGATCAAGTCAATTGAGTTCTCCAAATTGCCCCATATATAGTGTGTCTGTGTGTGAGTGAGTGTGTGTCCAGTGATAGATTGGCATCCTGTCCTGGATGTATCTGCCCAGCGCCTGAAACGTTCTCCCCTGGATGGGCCCCCGCGACCCCAGTAGATTAGTGGGTGGAGGGGTGTCAGTTGCCTGAGAAGTTGATCCTGTTGCTTCCAGAATATAAGCGAGCGCAGAGTTCCTTCATTCCTCTGCTAATTAAAGATTAATCCCTTATTTTCTCTAGAAAATCGCACTAGAGACGAGTGAGAACCAGAAAACAGCGTCAGTCCTTATATTTAAGGTAATAATAATACAATTATAATAATTATGGTAGCAATTTCTAATCCAGAGCAGTACGGTGACTTAGTGGTTAGCATGTTCTCCTCTCAGCGCTGGGGATTCAGGTTCGAATCCCCGTCTGGGTGGAGTTTCCATGTTCTCTCCGTGTCCGCGTGGGTTTCCTCCGGGTTCTCCGGTTTCCTCCCACATTCCAAAAACATGGATCAAGTCAATTGAATTCTCCATATTGCCCCATATAGAGTGTGTGTCCAGTGATAGATTGGCACCCTGTCCTGCGGTATCTGCCCAGCGCCCGAAACGTTCTCCCCTGGATGGACATGGGGAACTCCCCCACGACTCTAGTAGAGGATAAAGCAGAAGATAATGGATGGATATCCACCTGGGGCCCATGGTGGCTTAGTGGTTAGCATGTTCTCCTCTTAGCGCTGAAGATCTAGGTTCGAATCCCCATCTGGGTGGAGTTTCCATGTCCTCCCCGTGTCCGCGTGGGTTCCCTCTGGATTCAAGGTGAATTGAATTCTCCAAATTGCCCCATATAGAGTGTGTTTGTGTGAGCGATTGTGTGTCCAGTGATGGATCGGCGTCCCTAAACGTTCTCCCCTGGATGGGCATGGGGAACCCCCCCCCCCTCACCCCCCCACCCCACCGCGACCCTAGTAGAGTATGAAGCGGACGATAATGGATGGCTAATTTTTTTGTGCTCATCCCACCAGATGATAACGACCTCTCTGAGGATGCGAACCCTGATGACGTAGGCAGCTCGCGCGCATGTGTGCGAGCGCGTGTCAATCCGAAGGCTGCCTCCGCCGCTGCTGCTTCTCACTGGAGGATGCGCGCCCTGCATCCACCACGCACTCCGCTGCCGGGAGCGCCACCGACGATGCTGACGACGAAGAGGACGAAGAGAAAGAGGCAGGAGACGCGGCAAGCCTCGCCCGCCATGCCAACCGGTCAGGACTAAAGAAACCAGCCGGCAGGAGGCAGCAGGCGGGAGGCAGGAGGCGGCCGGATGGGATGGCGTGTGCGCATCCACAGGCATGAAAGCGGGGCAAGCTGGAACCTCGGCTGTGGGGCTGTGTTATAAACAGTTTGGAGGAAATGCGATCGCACCGGACCCTTTTGCCCCCCCCCCTCACCCTCCACCAACCCCACCACCACCCCCACCCTCTTCAAGGCGACGCTCCTGCGCGTAAACATCTCCCATCGCCATCCAGCTAAAGGTCTTTCTCCAACAAGCGCCTGCATATCCTAAAAGGATTGCTTTTCCATCGCTCCTAACCTGACAGAGGAAGAGGAGGAGGAGGAGGAGGAGAAGGAGGAGGAGGAGTGGAAGCAGGGGTACGCGGGCCTTTGGTGTTGTGCGTGCGCGCGCGCGTGCGCGTGTGCGTGGTTGCCGAGGAGGTAAATTTCACTCTGACAGCTCGGGACGAGGGATCCAGCAGCACGCCACGACATATGCAAAGAAAACGGGAGAAAAACTATTAATAATAGCAAACATTAATAATTAATAATAGTCGCATTCCGGGGGCTCGACGTGAAACCAGCCAAGGTAAGGTACCAGAGTGAGCATGCGCGTATGAGCTTATAATAATATTAATAATAATAATAATTATTATTATTATTATTATAATAATGCTTAATGTTAATAGTAGTATGATTATCCATTACTATCCGTGTTTGATTCTTTTTATTACGTGTTATGATGGTTCCGTCTTGCAGAACCTGATAAGGTTCCATGCTTCACCTTAAACCCCATGCCCCTCCAGAGAGAACGTTTAAGCTTTGGGTACATACACCCAGGAGATGGTGCCGAGCTATCGCAGGGCAAACATGCACTATTTAGGGCAATTTAGGGCAATTCGGGGCATTCGTGGGCACGGGGAGAACATGCACACACAAGGCAGATTGGGATTCGAACCTGGATCCCACTTTAAAATTCATCCATTACATCCCGCTTTATCCTCTAGTATAGGGTCAAGGGTCCCGGGGGGGGGGGGGGGTTCCCCGTGTCCATCCAGGAGGGAACGTTTCGGTCGCTGGGCAGATACACCCAGGACAGGACGCCAATCTATCACTGGACACACACTCACTCATACAGACACACTCTATATGGGGCAATTGAGAGCATTTCATTTAGCTTGAGTCCATGTTTTTGGACTGTGGGAGGAAATCTGAGAACCCGGAGGAAACCCACGCGGACACGGGGAGAACATGGAAAGTTCAGCCAGTTTGGGACTCAAACCTGGATCCCCCAGTGCTGAGAGGAGAACATGCAAACCACTAAGCCACCGTGCCGCAACCTTTAACATTAATTAAGTCATTTATTATCTCATGCTTTATCCTCTAATAGGGTCGTGGTGGGGTTCCCCATGCCTATCCAGGGGAGAACCTTTGGGGCACCTGGCAGATACACCCAGGACAGGACGATAATCTATCACTGGGCACACACTCACTCACACACACACACACACACAGACACACTCTATATGGGGCAATTTAGAGAATTCAATTGACTTGATCCATGTTTTTGGACTGTGGGAGGAAACCGGAGAACCCAGAGGAAACCCATGCGGACACGGGGAGAACATGGAAACTTCAGCCAGATTGGGATTCAAAGAGGAGAACATGCAAACCACGAAGCCACCGTGCCGCCATCATTAAATATTGTTATATTAATTCCATTGCAACCTAAACCTTGACTGTGGTTCAAATAGTTTTCCGATTGAATTGCTTTCTAGGGGCAATTAGAACCACTCTCACTGCAGAGTGCATGGGATTTCAAAAGTATAACCCCCTGTACATGGACGATAAGACCAGTGGATGCACTTACACCTGTATCGTTTAATGATGTCTGTTGAGTATTTAATGGCACGGCCCCGGTGTTTTTTTATTCCAGTCTTTTCAGGTGATTCATGTGTTCGCTATATGTCCATCCATCCATTATCTCCCGCTTCATCCTCTATTAGGGTCGCGGGGGGGTTCCCCATGCCCATCCAGGGGAGAACGTCTCGGGCGCTGGGCAGATAGACCCAGGACAGGACACCAATCTATCACTGGACACACACTCACTCACACAAACACACTCTGTATATGGGGAACAATTTGGAGAACTCAATTGACCTTGATCCATGTTTTTGGACTGTGGGAGGAAACCGGAGAACCCGGAGGAAACCCACGTGGACACGGGGAGAACATGGAAACTCCACCCAGATTGGGATTCGAACCGGGAATCCCTAGTGCTGAGAGGAGAACATGCTAAACACTAAGCCACTGTGCTGCCCATGTTCTCTATATTTGGAAAATAAATATGAAACTATGTGAATTCAATGTTTTTGATGGGGGTGGGGGAGTATTTCGGAAGCTGGGCAGATACACCCAGGACAGGATGCCAATCCATCACTGGGCACACACTCACTCACTCACACAGACACACTATATAGGGGCAATTTAGATAGGGGCAAGCTCTCATCCCATTATCTTTCGCTCACTCCTATGCTGGGAACATTTTCAGGCGTTGGGCAGATACACCATGGACAATCCATCGCTGGTCACACACTCACTACTCCCACACACACACACAGACACACACGGCAGTATTTAGGGGCAATTTGGAGCAGCCAATTCACCTAGAATTTATTTTTTTGGACTTTTTACTTTATTTTTCTGCTATCTGCTATCTTATGCTTAATTGTCCACTAGGGTCATGGGGGGGTGGTAGGGACAGGGCGCCAATCTATCACTGGGCACACACTTGCTCACACAGACACACACTATATGGGGCAATTTAGAGCATTCAATTAACCTTGAAACCGGGCGGTACGGTGGCATAGTGGTTAGCACGTTCGCCTCTCAGCGCTAGGGATTCCCGGTTCGAATCCCCATCTGGGTGGAGTTTCCATGTTCTCCCCATGTCCGTGTGGGTTTCCTCCGGGTTCTCCGGTTTCCTCCCACAGTCCAAAAACATGGAACAAGTCAATTGAGTTCTCCAAATTGCCCCATATAGAGTGTGTCTGTGTGAGTGAGTGTGTGTCCAACGATGGATTGGCGAACTGTCCTGGGTCTATCTGCCCAGCGCCTGAGACGTTCTCCCCGGATGGGCATGGGGAACCCCACCGCGACCCTAATAGAGGATAAAGCGGGAGATAATGAATGAATAAATGAATTTACCTTGAAACCATGTTTTTAAACAGTGGGAGGAAACCGGAGAACCCGGAGGAAACCCTCGTGGACACGGGGAGAACATGGAAACTCCACCCAGATGGGGATTCGAACGGGGAATCCCTAGTGCTGAGAGGAGAACATGCTAACCACTAGGCCACCATGCCTCCCTAATTGTATTATTATTACCTTAAATATAAGGACTGACACTGTTTTCTGGTTCTCACTCGTCTCTAGTGCGATTTTCTAGAGAAAATAAGGGATTAATCTTTAATTAGCAGAGGAATGAAGGAACGCTGCGTTCGCTTATATTCTGGAAGCAACAGGATCAACTTCTCAGGCAACTGACACCCCTCCACCCCATGTCCCCCCCACCCACATGCTCGGCCGGTGTGTTTACGACCCTCTCATGTGTCTCGATTCTGAAAATAGGCTGCTGAACATGCAGCCCAACACCTCTCTCCTAACTCTGAAAATGCTTGAGGGGCACAAAGCGCCCGTTAAAGGTGTCTTTTCAGATTTGCTTTGCGTGTTTAGTACATGTCATCATAGATTAGACGCAGCGCCGTATCGGATTTATGCCTTCGGACGAAACGTGATTTCAGATTCGTATTGATTTTGCTGATGAGGCATAAGTTGTGGCCGGAATTATGTAGTAAAGCAAATATTTATGCATAATGTATTAAAAGGTGCATGCCAATACTCATAAAACCAGTCGGTGCTTACATCTGATTGGCGGAGCTGTATGTCCAGCCGTGACATTATTGATAATAACACACACCTCTGAGCACTTCACATCCGTATCAATGCCTGATATACAATACAATATTTTCAATAATCCATTATCTTTTGCTTTATCCCTCCACTAGGGTCACGGGGGGGGGGGATGAATATAATATATTCATTCATCCATTATCCTCTGCTTTATCCTCTATTAGGGTCGTGGTGGGGTTCCCCATGCCCATCCAGGAGAGAACGTCTCCGGCGCTGGGCAGATACACCCAGGACAGGACGCCAATCTATTGCTGGGTACACACTCACTCACACAGACACACTCTATATGGGGCAATTTGGAGAACTCAATTGACTTGATCCATGTTTTTGGACTGTGGGAGGAAACAGGAGAACCCGTAGGAAACCCACGTGGACACGGGGAGAACATAGAAACTCCACCCAGGTTGGGATTCAAACCACTAAGCCATTGTGCCGCCCATTATATATATATTTACATGCGGCATGGTGGCTTAGTGGTTAGCATGTTCTCCTCTCAGCACTAGGTATTCCCGGTTCAAATCCCAATCTGGGTGGAGTTTCCATGTTCTCCCCGTGTCCGCGTGGGTTTCCTCCGGGTTCTCCAGTTTCCTCCCACAGTCCAAAAACATGGATCAAGGGTAATTAAATTCTAAAAATAGAGTGTGTCTGTGTGAGTGAGTGAGTGTCCAGTGATAGATTGGCGCCCTGTCCTGGGTGTATCTGCCCAGCGCCCGAAACGTTCTCCACTGATTGGGCATGAGGAACCCCCCCGCGACCCTAATAGAGGATAAAGCAGGAGATAATAAATGAATGAATGAATAAATACATGCAGCATGGTGGCTTAGTGGTTAGAATGTTCTCCTCTCAGCACTAGGGATTCCCGGTTTGAATCCCAATCTGGGTGGAGTTTCCATGTTCTCCCCGTGTCCGCGTGGGTTTCCTCCGGGTTCTCCGGTTTCCTCCCACAGTCCAAAAAAATAGATCAAGGGTAATTAAATTCTAAAAATTGCCCCATATTGAGTGTGTCTGTGTGAGTGAGTGTGTGTCCAGTGATGGATTGGTGTCCTGTCCTGGGTGTATCTGCCCAGCGCCCGAAACATTCCCCCCTGGATGGGCATGGGGAACCCCCCCGCAACCCTAATAGAGGATAAAGCGGAAGATAATGACAATGGATGGATATATACTGTATATATATATATATATATATAATATTTATATTATATTATTTAGGTTGTGTATTATTGTGAATAAATCACAGGAAAGAAGTAACTGTACTCCGCTATACAGCATGCCTGATAACACCCCTTTATGTGTTTATTCACTTTAATGCCGCCCTCTCGCACCGTATTGCTTTATTCTTAATTAACCAATGTACGCTGCACAGTGCTGTAGTAGTTAGCATGTTCTCCTTTCAGCGCTGGGGATCCCGGTTCGATTTCTGATCGTTGGGGCGTGGCCATGTTCTCCTCGTGTCTGTGTGGGTTTTCTCTGGGTTTCCTCCCACAGTCAAAAAAACGTGGATTTAAGGTAAATTGGATGCTTTTAATTGCCCCTATATGGTGTTTTTTTGCTTAGCAAAAAATTAGCACCATGTGGAAGTGAATGGGGAACCAGAGTATGTAAACGTTTGTCTAGCGATGTATTGGTTCCCTGGTTCTCTGTGTTCTCCGGTTTCCACACACGGTCCAAAAAATGGATTTAAGGTGAATTGGATGCTTTTGATTGAACCTTTATAGTGTGTGTCACTCCTGGAAGTGCATGGGGAACAGGATGATATGCCCAGGGATGGGGGGGATCTCTGGGTTCTCCGGTTTCCTCCCACAGTCCAAAAACCTGAATTTGAACTGGCTGCTCTGAATGGTCCCTAATTGCCCCTATATAGTGTGTGTTTGTATGTGTCTGTCTAAGTCCTGGGATAGATTGGCACCCTGTTCTGGGTGTATCTACCCAGTGCCCCAAACGTTCTCCCCTGGATGGGCATGGGGTACGCCCCCACGACCCTAGTAGAAGATTAAGTGGAAGATAAGGGGATGAGATGAATATAGCCGTAATTGCATCATTCATAGAGACTGCTGAGCATGACGACCACAAAACCCTGAGAATGTTCCATGATGGTTATGGATGGTGATTGGAGAGGCCATGAAAGGCACTTCACCTCATCCGGATATTATATCCGGAGTACTCTTGAATCATTTTGGTTCGGCATATACTGTAGGGTTGTTCAGAAATACCGGCACATCATCAGTAAAGTGTCTGTGAACCACAGGGTGTAGTTGGTCCTGTAAAATTGCCTCATACATCTCGTTTGTTCTACAACCACGCAAAGTAATCATTGGCGCTAATGATTTCAACAAGATCGCTGCTTGTTCCATTATATATCCCCTGCCGTAATTATGTTCTGGCACAACACACGGCTGAAGTACTTTGGCTTTCTCCAAATAAAAGTCTCTTTAGAGGTAGAAATAGACCTTATGTCAGAAGTTCACTGTTTGGGGTTCCTAAGATCAGAACCTCATCCATTATCCTCTGCTTAATCCTCTATGAGGATCATGGGGGGGAGGGTCATGGGGTTACCAATGCCCCTCCAGTGGAGAATGTGTTGGGTGCTGGGTGGGTACACCCAGGACAGGGCGCCAATCTATAGCTTGGCACACAAACAAACTTACTGGTTCCCTTCTAGGAGGGAACGTTTCAGGTCATGGGGCAGATACACCCAGGACAGGGTGCCAATTCATCGCTGGGGCGATAAAAGGGGCAGTAAGGGGCAATAAAAAGCATCCAATTTACCTTAAACACACAATCTATCACTGGGTACTTACTCACTTACTCACACACACACACACTCTCTATATGGGGCAATTTGGAGAATTCAATTGGGAATTCAATTCACCTTGATCCATGGTTTTGGACTGTGGGAGGAAACCGAGGAACCCGTAGGAAACCCACGTGGACACGGGGAGAACATGGAAACTCCACCCAGAGTGGGATTTGAACCTGGATGCTGAGCACTGAGAGGAGAACATGCTAACCACTAAGCCACCGTGCCGCCCCATACATCCATTAACTTTCGCTTTATTCTCTTCGTCGTGGGGGGTTCCTCATGCCCATCAAGGGAAGAACGTTTCGGGCACTGGGCAGATACACCCAGGACAGGGGGGCAATCTATTACTGGGC
>JAFMOD010000527.1:186623-201623 GCA_019802435.1 Corydoras maculifer
ACACACACACACACACACACACACACACACATCCTGACTCATCAGGAGGAGGCTTGAGAGCCCAGGAGTAGTGTAAAGGTGGGAAGTGTTTGAGGAGAAACTAATTACTCATCACCCGCCGTTCAGTGTTTATAATAATGGATTTATCAGTTTGAACCTGGTGGGCGGCACGGTGGCTTAGTGGTTAGCATGTTCTCCTCTCAGCACTAGGGATTCCCGGTTCGAATCCCCATCTGGGTGGAGTTTGCATGTTCTCCCCGTGTCCGCGTGGGTTTCCTCCGGGTTCTCCGGTTTCCTCCCACAGCCCAAAAACATGGATCAAGTCAATTGAATTCTCCAAATTGCCCCTATAGAGTGTGTGTGTGTGTGTGTGTGAGTGTGTGTCCAGTGATAGATTGGCGTCCTGTCCTGGGTGTATCTGCCCAGCGCCCGAAATGTTCTCCCCTGGATGGGCATAGGGGAACCCCGCTGTGACCCTAATAGAGGATAAAGCAGAAGATAATGGATGGTTGTAAAGTTTGTGGTGGGTGGCACGGTGGCTTAGCATGTTCTCCTCTCAGTGCTAGGAATTCCCGGTTCGAATCCCCATCTGGGTGGAGTTTGCATGTTCTTCCCGTGTCTGTGTGGGTTTCCTCCGGGTTCTCCGGTTTCCTCCCACAGTCCAAAAACATGGATGAAGTCAATTGAATTCTCCAAATTGCCCCATATAGAGTGTGTGTGTGTGAGTGAGTGTGTCTCCAGTGATAGATTGGTGTCCTGTCCTGGGTGTATCTGCCAGCGCCTGAAATGTTCTCCCATGGATGGGCATAAGGGAACCCCCCACGACCCTAATAGAGGATAAAGCGGAAGATAATGGATGGATAGTTTGTGCAAAAGACGTGAATACAAGGGAAATTGGCTACTCTAAATTGCCCCTATAGAGTGTGTTTGTGTGAGTGAGTGTGTGCTCGGAGATAGATTGGCGTCCTGTCCTGGGTGTATCTGCCCAGGTCCCGAAATGTTCTCCCTGGATGGGCATGGGGAACCCCCCCCCCCCAGAAAAGCTTTCCCCATCGTTCCCCATGTCCATCCAGTGGTGGAGGTTCCAAAAACATGAATTCAAGGTAATTTGCCTGCTCTATATTGCCCCATCTAACTCTCAGTGCTGGGGATCATCGCAGGTTAAAGCGATGCTGCAAATAGGGTCCCTATATGATCCTCATATAGTGAGTGAGTGGGTGTCCAGTGATAGGTTGGCGCCCTGTTCTGGGTGTATCTGCCCAGCGCCCGAAACCCTACTAACCCCCCCCCCATCCCCCCCTGCCCCCGCGACCCTAGTAGAGGATTAAGCTGAAGATAATGAATGAATGAATGAATGTAAGTGTACTTATTTTTGCTTAGGCAAAACGCTTAGGTGGTAGACTATCAATAGCTCAGATGAAAGGTGACGGGTCATCAAAAGCCGAAAACCCTGCAACAGAACCCTGTAACAGCTGCAAGAGGAATATTAACCTGACGTTAGGCGGAGCTAAACTTCGTTATGTGCACTCGTTTAGTCCTTTAATGTTAATGCAATGAGACACATTATGTAATTTCCTAAGCACTGACTACACTGACGTACACTGTGGACTAAAGCATGAGTCATGTTCTAAATGTCCTAATACTAATGTTTAAAAATAAAATCACCTTTAATTTGATTCCTCGCGGTTTGCGAGGCAGCAGCACAATGTTGCATCCAGATTATTAAATTAAAAGCAAATACGAAACATACATTTTTTCATTATTATAACTATAATAATATTAATATATATATATATATATATATATATATATATATATATATATATATATATATATATATATATATATATATATATATTAATAATAATAATCAGTGGGCGGCCCGGTGGCTTAGTGGTTGGCATGTTCTCCTCTCAGTGGGTGAAGTTTCCATTTGTCCATGTTTGTTTCCTCCGGGTTCTCCGGTTCCTCCCACAGTCCAAAAACATGGCTCAAGGTCAATTGAAATCTCCAAATTGCCCCATATAAAGTGTGTCTGTGTGAGTGAGTGTGTGCCTTGCAATAGATTGGCGTCCTGTACTGGGTGTATCTGCCCAGCGCCCGAAACGTTCTCCCCTGGATGGGCATGGGGAACCCCCCCCCCCCACAACCCTACTAGAGGATAAAAAGGAAGATAATAGGGGATTTAATGAATAATAATAATATTATCAGTGTGGGCGGCGCGGTGGCTTAGTGGTTGGCATGTTCTCCTCTCAGTGCAGGGGATCCAGATTTGAATCCCAATCTGGGTGGAGTTTCCATGTTCTCTCCGTGTCTGTGTGGGTTTCCTCCAGGTTCTCCGGTTTCCTCCCACAGTCCAACAACATGGATTCAAGGTAAATTAAATTCTCCAAATTGCCCCATATTGAGTGTGTCTGGTTGAGTGAGTGAGTGTGTTTCCAGTGAAGGATTGGTGTCCTGTTCTGGGTGTATCTGCCCAGCGATCAACATGTTCTCCACTGGATGGGCATGAGGAACCTCTACACCACCCTAGTTCCGCTAGTATAGAATGAATTGAAAGATAATGAGATGAGACTTACCCCTGGGGCGGCACTGTGGCGTGTTGGTTAGCATGTTCTCCTCTCAGCGCTGGGGATCCAGGTTCGAATCTCAATCTGGGTGGAGTTTCCATGTTCTTGTGAGATTTCTCCAGGTTTTCTGGTGTCCTCCCACAGTCCTAAAGCATGGATTCAAGGTAAATTTCTCTAAATTGCCCCTGTGGTATATAGTGCTGTGTGTATGTGTGTGTGTGTGTGTCTGTGTGCCCAGAGATAGATTGCCACCCTGTCCTGGGTGTATCTGTCCAGTGCCCAAAAGGTTCTCCCCTGGATAGACATAGGGAACCCCCATTGGAAACCCAGTAGAGGAATTAATTAAAAGATAATCACATGAGAGGCGGCTTAGTGTTTAGCATGTTCTCCTCTCAGCGCTAGAGATTCCCGGTTTGAACCCGGTTGAATTGGTGGAGTTTCCATGTTCTCCCCGTGTCCCTGTGGGTTTCCTCCAGGTTCTCTGGTTTCCTTCCACAGTCCAAATATATGGATCAAGGTCATTTGAATTCACCAAAGTGCCCCATATAGAGTGTCTGTGTGAGTAAGTGTGTGTCCAGTGATAGATTGGCGTCCTGTCCTGGGTTTATCTGCCCAGCGCCCGAAACGTTCTCCCCTGGATGGGCATGGGGAACCCCACCGCGACCACCACCCTAATAGAGGATAAAGCGTAAGATAATGGATATATAATGAGATGAGACGTACCACTGGGGCGGAATGCTGGTGTATTGGTTAGCATGTTCTCCTCTCAGCACTGGGGATTCAGGTTCGAATCCCAATCTGGGTGGAGATTCCATGTTCTCCCCGTGTCTGTGTGGGTTTGCATGAATTCAAGGTTAATTGGATGCTTTAAATTGTCCCTTTATAGTGTGTGTGTGTGTGTCCAGTGATAGATTGGCGTCCTGTCCTGGGTGTATCTTCCCAGCGCCTGAAACGTTCTCCCCTGGATGGGCATGGGGAACCCCCTTCCTCAGGATTAAGCTGAAGATTAGACGAGCTTTATTTAATTTCATTTCAGCATTATGTTAGTCTTATATTTAAAGGTTGTAAATAGGTTTTCTGCTGAGAGTATTTGCAGGCTGGGCAAGTTTCAAACGAAGCGCTCCGCGTCACACACACACACACACACTCGAGCTTTAACCTTATGTGCACTTCATCCCATTTTATCTTTTTTTTTTCCTTTCACCTTTTGTCGACCACAGCAGGAACATCTGAATATCGGATTTGGCAACCTCGTACATCTGACGCCGTTCCTGACGCAATCCAAACTTGCTGATGCTGCCGAACGGAACCTTGATGTACACAAGAGTGACTTTCGTTGGCACACTTCACACGAAACGTTGTGCTGTGTTCACTTACAGTGGTCGCGCTCATCACCACCCTCCCCCCTCACACATACACACACACACACACACACACACATCATCACACTCAGCACACACTGCTTTTGTGCATCTCTTGCCTTTAACTCCTACACGGAACATCCATCCGTCCATTATCTCCCGCTTCATCCTATATTAGGGTCGCGGGGGGGTTCCCCATGCCCATCTAGGGGAGAAGGTTTGGGGCGCTGGGCAGATAGACCCAGGACAGGGCGCCAATCTATCACTGGACACACACTCACTCACAAAGACACACTCTATATGGGGCAATTTGGAGAATTCAATTGGGCTGATCCATGTTCTTGGACTGTGGGAGGAAACCGGAGAACCCGGATGAAACCCACGCAGACACAGGGAGAACATGGAAACTCCCTAGTGGAGAACCGGGAATCCCTAGTGCTGAGAGGAGAACATGCCAACCACTAAACCACCGTGCTGCTTTATTTTAATACATTTTAGGTATTATTTTTATTTGTCTCAGATGAATTCAGCGTCATTTGTAATTTAAACTGTAACTTGTATTTCTTTGTGTGTGTGTGTGTGTGTGTCTCAGAAGTGGTTGCACAGTTGCCACAGCTACAAGAGGCTGGGTCACCATGGCAACCTCGGAGGACAGGCGTTTGCTTTTCTATATGTGTGTGTGTGTGTGTGTGTGTGTGTGTGTGTGTGTATTACACCCACAAACACACATATACATTGAACTGGAGACTATTTTTAGCTTGTGGCTCTTATATAATCAGGATGATACAGGAATGAATGAATTTGACTTGCTGTGTGTGGTATTGTGTGTCTGGTAGTGTGTGTGTGGTAGTGTGTGTGTCTGGTAGTGTATGTATGGTAGTGTAATTGGTAATGTCCAGAATGTTTTGTGGGTGTGTGTGTGTGTGTGTGTGTGTGGTAAGATATGTGTGGGGTAGTTAATCTTTGTGGTAGTGTACAAGTATGTGTGTGGTAATGTGTGTGTGGGAGTGTGTGTGGTGTGTGTGTGTCTGGTAAGGTATGTGTGGGGTGGTGTATCTGTGTGGTAGAGTACAAGCTTGTGTGTGGTAGTGTGTGTGTTAGTGTATGTGTGTGTGTGGTAGTGTATCTCTGTGCTAATGTATGTGTTTGGTAATCTGTTCGTGGTAGTGTGTTCGTGGTAGTGTGTTCGTGGTAGTGTATGTTAGTGTATGTGTGTGTTAATGTGTATGTTAGTGTGTGTGTGGTAGTGTATGTGTGTGGTAGTGTGTATGCGTGGTAGTGTTTGTGGTAGTGTGTGTTAGTGTATGTTTGTGTGTGGTGGTGTGTGTGTGTGTTAGTGTATGTGTGAGGTAGTGTGTGTTATTGTGTGTGTGTGTTAGTGTGTGTGTTTGTGTGTTAGTGTATGTGTTTGATAGTGTGTGTGTGTGGTAGTGTGTCTGTGGTTGTGCGTGTGTTAATGTGTGTGTGTGTGTGTGTGTTATTGTGTTTGTTATTGTATATTCGTGTTAGAGTGTTAGTGGTAGTGTGTGTATGTGTTTGTGTGTCTGGTAACGTATGTGTGGGGTAGTTTATCTGTGTGGAAGTGTACAAGTATGTGTGTGGTAACGTGTGTGTGTGTGTGGTAGTGTGTGTGTTAGTGTATGTGTGTGTGTGTCTCTGGTAAGGTATGTGTGGGGTGGTGTATCTGGTAGTGTACAAGTTTGTATGTGGTAGTGTGTGTGTTAGTGTATGTGTGTGTGTGGTAGTGTATCTGTGTGGTAGTGTGTTCGTGGTAGTGTGTTAGTGTATGTGTGTGTTAGTGTGTATGTTAGTGTGTGGTATAATAGAGGATAAAACAGAATATAATGGATGGATGTAAACAGGTGGCACGGTGACTTAGTGGTTGGCATGTTCTCCTCTCAGCGCTAGGGATTCCCGGTTCGAATCCCAATCTGGGTGGCGTTTCCATGTTCTCCCCGTGTCCACGTGGGTTTCCTCAGGGTTCTCCGGTTTCCTCCCACAGTCCAAAAACATGGATCAAGTCAATTGAATTCACCAAATTGCCCCATATAGAGTGTGTGTGTGAGTGAGTGTGTGTCCAGAGATAGATTGGTGTCCTGTCCTGGGTCTATCTGCCCAGCGCCTGAGACATTCCCCCCTGGATGGGCATGGGGAAGCACCCCCCCCCCCCCGTGACCCTAATAGAGGATAAAAAAGATAATGAAGATAATGGATGGATGTAAACAGGTGGCACGATGACTTAGTGGTTAGCATGTTCTCCTCTCAGCACTAGGGATTCCCGGTTCAAATCGCAATCTGGGTGGAGTTTCCATGTTCTCCCCGTGTCCACGTGGGTTTCCTCCGGGTTCTCCGGTTTCCTCCCACAGTCCAAAAACATGGATCAAGTCAATTGAATTCACCAAATTGCCCCATATAGAGTGTGTGTGTGAGCGAGTGTGTGTCCAGTGATAGATTGGCACCCTGTCCTTGGTGTATCTACCGAAACGTTCTCCCCCCCTCCCCTAGTAGAGGATAAAGCGTGAGATAATGAATGGATGGATATGAACCTCTCCAGAACATGTGCTTTGCGTTTGTCAGTGCTTTATTAATATCACATTCAGCCTGCATCTCTCAACATCGTCCTTCACCCGCGACCCGCGATCCCGCCGTTCATCACGCGATCTGTCAATACTGCGAAACAACAATTAACCTGCTGTTTGAAATGAAATCCATCAGATGCTCATTCCACCCAACACGACTCTCTGCTGCGATGCCACTCGTCTGAGTCTGAAAGCGGATGGCGCTGCTGATGTGACAGAATGACACTCGCAGTAACACTGGGCTCGTGAGCGTGACGGAGGAGATGATTGGTGTAGATTGTGTGTAAGACTGAAATTAGAAATATTGTTACTATAAGTTTATCCCATTCATCAATCATCTTCCACTATATCCTCTACCAGGGTCGCGGGGTGGGGGGTGGGGGGGTGGGGAGGTGGGGTGGGTTCTCCATGCCCATCCAGGGGAGAAGGTTTCGGGCGCTGGGCAGATACACCCAGGACAGGACACCAATCTATCAATTGGACATACACAGAATATATGGGCAATTTAGAAAGGGCCAGACAATTTACCTTTAATCCATGTTTTTGGACTGTGGGAGGAAACCGGAGAACCAGGAGGAAACCCACACAGACACGGGGAGAACATGGAAACTCCATCAAGATCGGAAATCGAACGGAGAACATGCTAAACACTAAGCCAAGACTGGCCAAAATCAAAAAAAGCTTTTCAATTAATATTGCATCTTATTTCCTGTGGGAGGAAACCGAAGAACCTGAGGAAACCCACATGGACACAGGGAGAACATGGAAACTCCACCCAGATTGGGATTTGAACCTGGAATCCCTAGTGCTGAGAGGAGAACATGCTAACCACTAAGCCACCGTGCCGCCCTATGTGGAAGATAATAAGATGAAATATGACTTTAAAAGCTATCTTTGATTTAGGTGGCAGCCTTGGCTTAGGGGTTGGCATGTTCTCCTCTGAACACCTGCGATCTGGGTTCGATTTCCAATCTGGGTGGAGTTTCCATGTTCTCCCCGTGTCCGCGTGGGTTTCCTCCGGGTTCTCCGGTTTCCTCCCACAGTCCAAAAACATGGATTTAAGGAAAATTGACTGCTCAAAATTGCCCCATATAGAGTGTGTCTGTGTGAGTGAGTGTGTGACCAGTGATGGATTGGCGCCCTGTCCTGGGTGTATCTGCCCAGCGCCAGAGACGTTCTCCCCTGGATGGGCATGAGGAACACCACCGCGACCCTTATCTATATTAAAGCATTAAGTGGACGATAATAAGATGCATTATAGTTGTGTAAAAAGTGGTTAGCATGTTCTCCTCTCCATGCTGAGGATCCAGGTTCAAATCCCAATCTGGGTGGAGTTTCCATGTTCTCCCCGTGTCCCTATGGGCTTCCTCCGGGTTCTCCGGTTTCCTCCCACAGTCCAAAAACATGGATCAGCCCAATTGAATTCTCCAAATTGCCCCATATAGAGTGTGTCTGTGTGAGTGAGTGTGTGTCCAGTGATAGATTGGTGTCCTGTCCTGGGTGTATCTGCCCAGCGCCCGAAATGTTCTCCTCTGGATGGGCATGGGGAACCCCCCCCCACCTGCCCTATCAAAGCATTAAGTGGAACATCCGTTCATCCTTTACTGGGGTCACGGGGGGGTAGAGGGTGGGGTTCCCCATGCCCATCCAGAGGAGAACGTTTGGGGCGCTGGGCAGATACACCCAGGACAGGACGCCAATCTATAACTAGACACACACACACACACTATGGGGCAATTTAAAGTGTTTAATTTGACCCTGAATCCATGTTTTCGGACTGTGGGAGGAAACCGGAGAACCTGAGGAAACCCACATGGACACAGGGAGGACATGGAAACTCCACCCAGGTCGCCATTTGAACCTGGATCCCCTATGCTGGGGGGAGAACAGGCTAACCACTACGCCACCTTACTTCTGTGCCGCTCCTGATGAATCCGAAATCCGTATTATAGTTTCCTCTGTGTTTTAATGTGTTTCTTTATTTTCATGCTCGTCCCTTTGCAGTCGTTATTCGTTCCTTTCCTCTTTTCATCCTCGTCTTTCATTTCGTCTCTCGTTCTCTCTCCCTGTTGCGGTCCGCAGCCTCAATGCTGCAATATTAATGTGAGGGAAGACAGACTGTAGAACCGAAACAACAGCTCCGGCAAGCGAGGGAACGGATTCCATACGATTGCTAAATTATTAGAAATGAGAAAACGGATTTCCATATGACTTTCTTTTTTTTTTTTGATGGGGGGGGGGGGGCTCTGTTGTTTCCAGCAGCCCTTTAATGATCGACTCTGTTGGACATCAGTTCTGTATTTGATTCAGTTGATGTTTGGATCTTAAGCTCATTGTGGCTTAGTGGTTAGCACGTCCTCTCTGCGCTGGGGATCCAGGTTCGGATCCCAATCTGGGTGGAGTTTCCATGTTCTTCACGTGCCTGCATGGGTTTCTTCCCACAGTCTAAAAACATGGAGTCAAGGGAAATTGAATTCTCCAAATTGCCCCATGTAGAATGTGTTTATGTGAGTGAGTGTGTGCCCAGTGATAGATTGGCGTCCTGTCCTGGGTGTATCTGCCCAGCGCTGAAACGTTCTCCCCTGGATGGGCATGGGGAACCCCCCATGAAGTTTGTGAAGTATGATCATCTGATGCAGGGGCATTCTCAAAATAACCTGAATTTCCATCTCATCTCATTATTAGGGTCGCGGGGGGGGGGTTCCCCATGCCCATGCCCATCATTGGAGAACGCCTATCATTGGAGACGCCAATCTATCACTGGACACACACTCACTCACACAGACACACTCTATATGGGGCAATTTGGAGAAACATACACTTCATAGAACCCCCTACCCATGACCCTCATAGAGGATAAAGTGGAAGATAATGGATGGATGAATAGATTTAATAGATAAAATCTGTCAAAGCAAACCATACATTGGTCTGATTGTGGTTGGCATGTTCTCCTCTCAGCACTAGGGATTCCCGGTTTGAATCCCGATCTGGCTGCAGTCTCCATGTTCTCCCCATGTCCATGTGGGTTTGCTCCAGGTTCTCTGGTTTCCTCCCACAGTCCAAAAACCTGGATTCAAAGTGAATTGCTGCTCTAAATTGCCCCATATAGAGTGTTTGTGTGTGTGTGAGTAAGTGTGTGTCCAGTGGCGTCCTGTCCTGGGTGTATTTGCCCAGTGCCCGAAACCTTCTCCCCTGGATGGACATGGAGAACCCCCCTACCTCCCCCCATGTCTCTTGTCCATATTAAATCATTGAATGGAAGATAATAAGATGAGATTAGAATTTAAAAGCAATTTTGATTTGGGGGCAGCCTTGGTGTAGTGGTTTGCATGTTCTCCTCTCAGCACTGGGGATCCGGGTTTGATTTCCGACCTGGGTGGAGTTTCAATGTTCTCCCCGTGTCCATGTGGGTTTCCTCAGGGTTCTCCGGTTTCCTCCCACAGTCCAAAAACATGGATTCAAGGTGTATCGCTGCTCTAAATTACCCCATATAGTGTGTGTGTGTGTGTGTGTGTGTGTGAGTGTGTGCCCAGAGATAGATTGGCACCCTGACCTGGGTGTATCTGCGCTGCCTATTAAAAAAGACATGGGAATAGAAAACTCCCACTATGTTCTCTGATGATCAGGACCCCCACAGAGGAGGCATTAGGGTGGAGGATGATTCTCAGTACTGCAATGATGCTGACATGGTGGTGGTGTGGTGTACACCAATCAGAACATACAGGCGTCTGACCCACTCGTACCATCATCCACCACCCTAATAATACCTGCTACAGAGTATAGAGGACTAACAGAGTGGTTAACTTCGTGGTTCATCCACCCTAATACCTCCTCTGTGGGGTCAGAGAACATACTAAAGCGAGTATGTAGAGAAACAGATGGACTACAGAATGGAACTGTAGAACTACAAAGTCCATCTATATGAGCAGGACCCCCACAGAGCAGGTATTATTAGGGTGGTGGATGATGGTACGAGTGGATCAGACCCCTGTATGTTCTGATTGGTGGACTGTTCTCTGTCCAGCAGCACTGCTGTGTCTGATCCACTAACACAGCACCACCATGTCAGCATGACTGCACTACTGAGAATCATCCACCACCCTAATACCTCCTCTGTGGGGTCCTGCTCATCAACGAACATACCAACGCGGTGTATGTAGAGAAACAGATGGACTACAGAATGGAACTTTAGAACTACAAAGTCCATCTATATGATCAGTGGAGAAACAATCCAGATTTTCTTGTCCAGCGAATAGCATCTGTTGCATTGTGGGGAGATGCACGCTTCCAAAAACAATCTATAGAGTGACCCCCAAAGCTACAGTGTGAGCAACGAGCTGACAAGATGACTCTCAGCAAGCTGCCTTACTAAGAAATGTCATAGTAGTACCATAGCCGGCAGTGATGTGCCTTCATAGCAAACTTTAATTAAACCCGACACGGCATTAAAAACATGTTATTTATTATGGTTCTTTCCAATGACATCATGGAACGTGGCAGAAACCGCGGAGGGAATGGAGAAAAGTACTGGCCAGAGGGATTAATTAAAGTATAAGATGATTACAGTGAGGATTATAATGAATGTTAATTATGATTGCAGAAGGAGGAGGAGGATGGTGGGGATGGTGATAAAGAGGATAATGATTATGGTTAAGGGGGGGATGACAAGTAGGATAATTAAGATGACAGTATCAGGGACCATAATGAGAATAAGGTGAAAGATGACGAGGATCAGAATGATAATAACAGGGATGATGATGATGATGATGATGATGATGATGATGAGCTAGTGCTGCAGTGCAATGAAGATGATAGGGATTCAGTGCCATGTTGGGACTAAGTGTCACGCTGTCGCACCCTGGGTTTAATAAACAGGTTTATAGGGTTTGCATGATGTCCGAAGTAGGGATGGGACGATTAATTGTTTTTACGATAAAACGCGATTCAAAACGTTATGCGTGGGTTTCCTCCGGGTTCTCCGCTTTCCTCCCACAGTCCAAAAACATGGATCAAGTCAATTGAGTTCTCCAAATTGCCCAATATTTAGTGTGTTTGTGTGTCTCTATAAGTGAGTGTGTACCAATTAATAGATTTACCTTGAATCCATGTTGCGGCACGGTGGTTTAGTGGTTAGCATGTTCTCCTGTCAGTGCTAGGGATTTCCGGTTCGAATCCCCATCTGGGTGGAGTTTCCATGTCCTCCCCGTGTCCATGTGGGTTTCCTCCGGGTTCTCCGGTTTCCTCCCACAGTCCAAAAACATGGATCAAGTCAATTGAGTTCTCCAAATTGCCCCATATTTAGTGTGTTTGTGTGTCTCTATAAGTGAGTGTGTACCAATTAATAGATTCACCTTGAATCCATGCTGCGGCACAGTGGTTTAGTGGTTTGCATGTTCTCCTGTCAGTGCTATGGATTTCCGGTTCGAATCCCCATCTGGGTGGAGTTTCCATGTCCTCCCCGTGTCCATGTGGGTTTCCTCCAGGTTCTCCGCTTTCCTCCCACAGTCCAAAAAACATGGATCAAGTCAACTGAGTTCTCCAAATTGCCCCATATAGAGTGTGTATGTGTGCTTGTGTGTGTGAGTGTGTGCCCAATGATAGATTGGCGTCCTGTTCTGGGTCCACCCAGCGCCCGAAACGTTCCCCCCTCAATGGGCATGGGGAACCCCCCTCTACCCCCCCCCCCCCCGACCCTAAAAGAGGATAAAGCGAAAGATAATGGATGGCTGAATTGATGTTGTTGCATTGTGATTAATAAAAGGTCACGTCTTTTGCACAAACTATTCATCCATCCATTATCTTCCACTTTATCCTCTATTAGGGTCACGGGGGGGGGGGGGGGTTCCCCATGCCCATCCAGGGGAGAACGTTTGGGGCACTGGACAGATACACCCAGGGCAGGACACCAATCTATCACTGGACACACACTCACTCACACAGACACGAAGGGGGTTCGTCTTTGAGGATTTAAAAAAAAAATTTTTTTAATAAAAACAAATTTTTTACAAAATATTATTTTTTTACATCAGAATTTTTAAAAGCTTTATTTTTTTATTTCAATTTTTACAAAAAAATTTTTTTTCATCCTAGTTCTTAAAAATAGAATTTCTCAATTTTTTTTTACGGATTTTTTTTTCTCATTTGATTTTTTTAAAAACCTATTCAAAATTCGTAATAATATTTTTCTTCGGTAGAATTTTTGAAAACTGTTTTTGTTTTTTTCCTCAGAATTTTTTTTAAATAATTTGATCATTTTCATTTTTTTCAACACTTTTTTTTTTTTTTTTTTTGAAATTTTGAATTTCTTTTGTTTTTAATTTTTGTTTTCTAAAAATTGCAAGTTGCGAGATCCTTCATTCATCCATTATCTCCCGCTTATTCTCTATTAGGGTCGCGGTGGGGTTCCCCATGCCCATCCAGGGGAGAACGTCTCGAGCGCTGGGCAGATAGACCCAGGACAGGGCGCCAATCCATCGCTGGGCACACACTCACTCACACAGACACACTCTATATGGGGCAATTTTGAGATTTCAATTAACTTGATCCATGTTTATGGACTGTGGGAGGAAACCGGAGAACCTGGAGGAAACCCACGCGGACACGGGGAGAACATGGAAACTCCACCCAGATGGGGATTCGAACCGGGAATCCCTAGTGCTGAGAGGAGAACATGCTAACCACTAAACCACCGTGCCGCCCAGTTGCGAGATCAAATCACAAAATTATTGAAATCATATTAATACATATTATAAATATGCAAAATTCAGATTTGAATACATATGTCAGCTTTTGCGCTGTATATGTTTCTGATATGCTGTCTATTGTATTTCTCTCTTTCTATACATTTCAATTTCTGCTATCAGAAAACCTCAAGACTTATTTGAACAGATTTTCCCATTGGCTGAACAACACTGCCCCCTCTGGGTGTCTCTGATTGAAGGAAAGCTTTAGTTTTTATTATTGATAAGGACGTCTCATATCAAAAATATTTAGAGATTGAAACTGACCTTTGAAGTATTACTAAAGCTTTCAGTTTTGAATTTCATACAGATTAATTTGTTCTATTATCATAGATCAGCCTCAGCTGCAGCTCGACCAAACAGTTATGCTACACATAGGACCCACTCTATTACTTTTAGGGGATTCAAGATGAATTGGCTGAATTAAATTGCCCCCCCCCCCCCGGGTGGCGACAGTGGCTTAGTGGTTGGCAGTTTCTCATCCTCTCCCATATAGAGTGTGTTTGCATGTGTGTCTGTGTGAGAGTGTGTGGCTAGGATGGCACAGTGGTGCAGTGGTTAGAACATCTGCACCTCTCCAGGTTCGAATCCTGATCTAAGGGGATTTAAGATGAATGAATTGGCTATAATTGAAATTGCCCCATATAGTGTGGGCAAATATATGCCAGTCCAGGGGAGAACATTTCAGGTGCTGGGCAGATACACCAAGCACGCAGCATTGGGCACAGGTACTCACACAGGCACACACACTATATGGGGCAATTCAGAGCATTTTATTTACCTTAAATCCATGTTTTTGGATTGTGGAAGGAAACTGGAGAAGCCGGAGGAAACCCACGTGGATACAGGGAGAACATGGAAACTCTGAGAGGAGAACGTGCTAATCACTAAGCCACCGTGCCTCCCTCAAGGTGAATTGGCTGATCTATGAAGTGTATGTTTCTCCAAATTGCCCCATACAGAGTGTGTCTGTGTGAGTGAGTGTGTGTCCAGTGATAGATTGGCGTCCTGTCCTGGGTGTAGCTGCCTAGCACCCAACACGTTCTCCAATGATGGGCATGGGGAACACCCTCCCCCCCACACCCGCGACCCTAATAATGAGATGAGATGGAAATTCAGGTTATTTTGAGAATGCCCCTGCATCCGATAATCATACTTCACAAACTTCACGGGGGGTTCTCCATGCCCGGGCGCTGGGCAGATACACCCAGGACAGGGTGCCAATCTATCACTGGGCACACACTCACCCACACAGACACACTCTATATGGGGCAATTTGGAGAATTCAATTGACTTGATCCATGTTTTTGGACTGTGGGAGGAAACCGGAGAACCCGGAGGAAACCCACACGGACACGGGGAGAACATGCAAACTCCACCCAGATGGGGATTCGAACCAGGAATCCCTAGCGCTGAGAGGAGAACATGCTAAACACTAACCACCTTATATATAGCCGCCCCTTATATATAGCAATGTATTGGCGCCCTGTCCTGAGTGTATCCGCCCAGCGCTCGAAACGCTCTTATCTAGATACCCCCCCCCCCCCAGTAGTACCCTAGTACAGGATAAAGTGGAAGATAATGGATGGATGGGTTATTGAGGTCATAAGAGGTAAAATTCCCAAATTCTTGTTATTACATTTTGACATACAGTTGGTCATTTAGCAGATGCTTTTTATCCAAAGCGACCTACAAGGTGAGCACAGGGTTAATCACAACATCCCTGAAGCAATGAGGGTTAAGGGTCTTG
>JAFMOD010000527.1:217748-239794 GCA_019802435.1 Corydoras maculifer
GACCCTAATAGAGGATAAAGAGAAAGAAAATGGATATTTATGTTAGGGATTATCTAAATACTAGGAGCTTCCACCCCATTCGGCGTTCCACGTTCTCCCCTGGATGGGCATGGAGAACAGAACCCCCCTCCCTTGTAGAATATAAAGTTGAAGATAATAGATGGATGGATGGACTGCTGCAGGTGTACTGCCCTATGCGAGTTGAGCCCATGGTGCTCATGGCCCAGAGGAGCTGCAGTGGGCATCCCTTATTTTTATTTCTAAAAGGTGGCAACCCTAGCCCTGTCCCTTGACAATGGTCCACAGGGATTTGGGCGAGTGCTCTTCAGTTTTAGGAGGTTTTGAACCTGGAGCACCATAAAGGGGAATACAACCACCTGAATAATTCCATTAAGGCGGCCACCTTAAGCTGGTATCTCTAGGTTGTTTAATAAATGTGTATAACTGGCTCACACACACACTCACATTTTAAAATGTTTGTACTTACTGTACAGAGATTGCATTGTTAAAAGTAATCTAACTTTGAACAATTGCAGTGTGTGTGTGTGTGGGGGGGGGGGGGTAGTGTATCCCCCAATTCAGTGTGTAAACTTTCACTATTGTTTTTTAATTAGATGTTCCAGACAGAAAGATGTCATCGGATGAAGAAGAAGCTAGGAGAATAGCTGAGATGGGAAAGCCAATCCTTGGCGAGCATTCTAAACTTGAGATCATCATCGAAGAATCGTATGAGTTTAAGGTAAACACACACACATACACACCAATAAAGTAATCCATCCATCCATTATCTTCTGCTTCATCCTCTACTAAAGTTGTGGGGTGGTTACCCATGCCCATCCAGGGAAGAACGTATCGGGGGCTGGGCAGATACACCCAGGACAGGACGCCAATCTATCTCTGGGCACACACTCACTCACACACACACACACACTCTATATGGGGCAAGTTGGAGCATTCAATTGACCTTGATCCATGTTTTTGGACTGTGGGAGGAAACCCACGCGGACACGGGGAGAACATGGAAACTCATGGGATTCACATGGGATTCGAACCAGGAATCCCTAGTGCTGAGAGGAGAACATGCTAACCACTAAGCCACCCAATGTTAATAATTAACATTTAATATTTCATTCCATCGAGGTCCTATGTGTCACCACTCACATTGGCAGTGAGAACTATCTAATCTGGGCCTCCACCTTTAAAATTTGGTGCTCTCTGAATTGGTGGAGATTCCTGCCGTAGGGTTGACTTGAGACTGTAATAATAAAGCAATAATGCTAAGAGGGTGTGTGTTATTGTGAATAAATCACAGAAAGAGATGTTATTACAGGGTTACAGATGGTTTTTTGTTTTAATTTTGCTGTTATGAACATTGAGGTTCTGTACTCAACCTCATTCAGTTCTCTATTATTGTGTGTGTGTATGTGTGTGTGTGTGTGTGTGTGTGTGTGTGTGTGTGTACGTAGAGCACAGTGGATAAGCTGATTAAAAAGACGAACCTGGCTCTGGTTGTGGGAACTAACTCGTGGAGAGAACAGTTCATGGAGGCCATTACTGTCAGCGCAGGTATATTTACACACACACACACACACACACACACACACACACACATACTGTTACAAATTTTTACAATTCATCCATTATGTATGGGAGGGAGGGGTGGGGGAGAGAACATTTTGGGCGCTTGGCAGATACACCCAGGACAGGGCGCCAATATATCGCTGAACACACACTCACTCACACAGACACACACTCAAACAGACACACACTCACACAGACACACACTCACACAGACACACACTCAAACAGATGCACACTCAAACAGATGCACACTCACACAGACACACACTTACAGACACATACTCAATTTGGAGAATTCAATTGACTTGATCCATGTTTTTGGACTGTGGGAGGAAACCGGAGAACCCGGAGGAAACCCACCCATACATGGGGAGAACATGCAAACTCCACCCAGATGGGGATTCGAACTGGGAATCCCTAGAGCTGAGTGGAGAACATGCTAACTACCAAACCACCATATTATTATTATTATTATTATTATTATTATTATTATTATTGGGCGGGGGCGGCACGGTGGCTTAGTGGTTAGCCCGTTCGCCTCTCAGCGCTAGGGATTCCCGGTTTGAATCCCCATCTGGGTGGAGTTTCCATGTTCTCCCTGTGTCCGCGTGGGTTTCCTCCCACAGTCCAAAAACATGGATCAAGTCAATTGAATTCTCAAAATTGCCCCGTTTAGAGTGTGTCTGTGTGGGTGAGTGTGTGCCCAGCGATGGATTGGCGTCCTGTCCTGGGTCTATCTGCTCAGCGCCCGAGACGTTCTCCCCTGGATGGGCATGGGGAACCCCACCGCGACCCTAATAGAGGATAAGCGGGAGATAATGAATGAATTATTGGGCGGCACGGTGGCTTAGTGGTTAGCATGTTCTCCTCTCAGCACTAGGGATTCCCGGTTCGAATCCCCATCTGGGTGGAGCTTCCATGTTCTCCCCGTGTCTGCGTGGGTTTCCTCCGGGTTCTCTGGTTTCCTCCCACAGTCCAAAAACATGGATCAAGTCAATTGAATTCTCAAAATTGCCCCATATATAGTGTGTCTGTGTGGGTGAGTGTGTGCCCAGCGATGGATTGGCGTCCTGTCCTGGGTCTATCTGCCCAGCGCCTGAGACGTTCTCCCCTGGATGGGCATGGGGAACCCCACCGCGACCCTAATAGAGGATAAGCGGGAAATAATGAATGAATGAATGAATATCTTATTATTATTATTTTTTTTTTTCTTCTTCTTCTTCTTCTTCTTCTTATTATTATTATTATTATTATTATTATTATCATTATTATTATTTCTCTTTTATCTTCTTCTTCTTCTTCTTCTTCTTCTTCTTCTTCTTATTATTATTATTTTTTTATTATTATTTCTCTTTTATCTTCTTCTTCTTCATATAATTATTATTATTATTATTTCTCTCTTATCCTATTATTATTATTATTATTATTATTATTATTATTATTATTATTATTATTATTATTATTATTATTATTATTTCTCTCTTATCCTATTATTATTATTATTATTATTATTATTATTATTATTATTATTTCTCTCTTATCCTATTATTATTATTATTATTATTATTATTAATATTATTATTTCTCTCTTATCCTATTATTATTATTATTATTATTATTATTATTATTATTATTATTATTATTATTATTGCTGTTGTTGTTGTTGTCAGGGGATGAGGACGAGGATGAATCAGGAGAGGAGCGTCTCCCGTCATGCTTCGATTATGTCATGCACTTCCTCACAGTGTTCTGGAAGGTTCTCTTTGCATGCGTCCCCCCCACTGAGTACTGGAACGGCTGGGCGTGCTTCTTCACCTCCATCCTCATCATTGGCTTCCTGACAGCCATTATCGGTGACCTTGCCTCTCACTTTGGCTGCACTATCGGTCTGAAGGATTCGGTCACCGCCGTCGTCTTCGTCGCGCTCGGCACATCTGTTCCAGGTGCGTGGTTGCCAGGTTACACGTAGTATGTATATAATAAAGCAATAAGGTACGAGAGGCGTGGATTATTGATAATAAATCATATAAAGATGTGTGATAGCGTACAGTTCCACCTTCTTCCCGTGATTTATTCACAACAATACACAACCTCGAATGTCCTATTGCTTTTCTAACATGCTTATAAACACACTATAATAAAAAAACAAGGTTGGATATTGATGTTCTTCCCGCGTCCGCGTGGGTCTCCTCCGGGTTCTCCGGTTTCCTCCCACAGTCCAAAAACATGGATCAAGGTCAATTGAATTCTCCAATTTGCCCCATATATAGTGTGTCTGTGTGAGTGAGTGCGTGTCCAGTGATAGATTGGCGTCCTGTCCTGGGTGTATCTGCCCAGCGCCCGAAACTTTGTCCTCTGGATGGGTATGGACACATACCCCCCCCCCCGCAACCCTAATAGAGGATGAAACGGAAGATAATGGATGGATAAAGGTGCCCAAGGCCACCTCAGCTATAGTACTTGATGGAGCCAGGAATCTAACCAGGTACCCATCCTGTAGATGGCACTATATATATTTTTATCCATCCATTATCTTCCACTTTATCCTCTACTAGGGTCGTGGGGGGGTTCATCATGACCATCCAGGGGAGAACGTTTTGGGCACTGGGCAGATACACAAAGGACACACACTCACTCACATAAACACACTCTATATGGGGCAATTTGGAGAATTTAGTTGACTTGATCCATGTTTTTGGACTGTGGGAGGAAACTGGAGAACCCGGAGGAAACCCACGTAGACACGGGGAGAAATCCCTAGCACTGAGAGGAGAACATGCTAACCACTAAGCCACCCTTGATGTGTTTATATATATATATATATATATATAGTGGGGCGGCATGGTGGCTTAGTGGTTAGCATGTTCTCCTCTCAGCGCTAGGGATTCCCGGTTCGAATCCCCATCTGGGTGGAGTTTCCATGTTCTCCCTGTGTCTGCGTGGGTTTCCTCCGGGTTCTCCGGTTTCCTCCCACAGTCCAAAAACATGGATTAAGTCAATTGAATTCTCAAAATTGCCCCATATAGAGTGTGTCTGTGTGAGTGAGTGTGTGCCCAGCGATGGATTGGCGCCCTGTCCTGGGTCTATCTGCCCAGCGCCCGAGATGTTCTCCCCTGGATGGGCATGGGGAACCCCACCGAGACCCTAATAGAGGATAAGCGGGAGATAATGAATGAATGAATATATATATATATCATACTTATAATGTGATTATATAACTTGTCGTACCTTTTACGTTATTGGTGGAATTTGAAAAACCAATAGAGAATTTGGAGAACACAGAACCAATTTTTTTTAATACGCAGAACCCTAGCTGCTGCACATATAACTAACGTTGTTTTTATCTCTGTGTCAGATACCTTTGCCAGCAAGGTGGCCGCAGTGCAAGACGTGTACGCGGACGCCTCCATTGGCAACGTGACGGGCAGTAACGCGGTGAACGTGTTTGTGGGACTGGGCGTGGCCTGGTCGGTGGCCGCCGTGTACTGGCGGGTGCACGGCGGCGTGTTCGAGGTCCAGGCCGGCTCGCTTGCCTTCTCCCTCACGCTCTACAGTGTCTTCTCGGTGTTCGCCGTGATCGCCCTGTTGTTCCGCCGCCGCGGCAACATCGGCGGAGAACTGGGTGGTCCGAGACTCCACCGCATCATCACCACGCTCTTCTTTTTCACCTTGTGGTTCATCTACATCCTGCTTTCCTCCCTCGAGGCCTACTGCCACATCCAGGGCTTCTAGAGACCTAAAACAAGAGGGGGGGCTGTAAACAGTGAAGACGAGGCTGGAGCCTGTCCCTGCATTTACACTGCTGTTGCATTGAGCCGGCTGATGAGTGGGGTTGGACTGGCAGCACTTGGGAAGGCAGCAGTGGGACTCGCCACGCTGCTGGGGCAAACTCAGATGCCCCAGTGATGGTTGAGGATGTTTGATTTGGATTTTGTTTGGGCCAGTCATGTTAAAAAAAAAAAAAGGTGGATTATTTTGCTTATTTCTTATCCCCCTCCTGCAAAACCATATGTTTTAAATCAATATTACCATACCTGACAACCTCTCAGCGCTGGGGATCCAGGTTCCAATCCCAATCTGGGTGGAGTTTGCATGTTCTCCCCGTGTCCGCGTGGGTTTCCTCCGAGTTCTCCGGTTTCCTCCCACAGTCCAAAAACATGGATCAAGGTCAATTAAATGCTCCAAATTGCCCCATATAGTGCATACACTATATACACATGTGTCTGTGTGAGTGAGTGTGCCCATAAAAGATTGCCCCATAGAGTATCTGTCTGTGTGAGCGAAAGATCGACGCCCTGTCCTGGGTGTATCTGCCCTGCACCCAATACGTTCTACCCTGGAAGGGGAACCCCCCCCCTCATACACACACACACACACACACACACACACACACACACACATACACCCCATGACCCTAGTAAAGGTTTAAGCAGAAGAGAATGAATAAATTAATGAACCGGGTTCTCCGGTTTCCTCCTACAGTCTAAAAACATGGATCCCAATCTGGGTGGAGTTTCCATGTTCTCCCCGTGTTTGTGTGGGTTAATTCCAGGTTCTCCAGTTTCCTCCCACAGTCCAAAAAACAATGATTCAAGGTCATTTAAATGCTCTAAATTGCCCCATATAGTGCAAACATTATATATACATGTGCTGTGTGAGTGAGTGTGCCCATGGAAGATTGCCCCATGTACGGTAGAGTGTGTGTCTGTGTTCCTAGTGCTAGATTGGCACCCTCCGGTTTCCTCCCACAGTCCAAAAACAGGAATTCAAGGCAATTTGAAAGTTCTAAATTGCCACATATGGTGCATACACTATAAACTGTGTCTGTGTTAGTGAGCGTGTGCACACGGAAGATTGGTGCCCTGTCCTGGGTGTATCTGCCCTGCGCCCAAAATGTTCTCCCCTGGAAGGGGACCCCCCTGGGTGCTCTGGTTTCCTCCCACAGTACATGGATAAGGTCAATTGAATGCTCTAAATTGCCCCATATAGAGTGTATGTCTGTGTGCCCAGAAATAGATTGGCGTCCTGTCCTGGTGCCCGAAACATTCTCCCCTGGATGGGCATGGGGAACCTAGCAAATCCTAGCAAAGGATTAAGTGGAAGATAATGGCACAGATCCATAGTGGTTATCATGTCCGTCTCTCAGCGTTGGGGATCCAGGTTTGAATTCTCCATGACTCTACTCCCTAATATAGGATTAAGCTGAAGATAATTAGATCCATTATCTTCCGCTTCATCCTCTACTAGGGTCATGGGGGGGGGGGGGTTCCCCATGCCCATCCAGGGGAGAACGTTTCAGGCGCTGGGCAGATACACCCAGGACAGGACGCCAATCAATCACTGGACTCACACTTACTCACACACATACACTATATAGGGGCAAATTACAGCAGTAATTCACCTTAATCACCTGACTGCGGGAGAAAAGCGGAGAAACCACATGGACACAGGGAGAACCTGGATCGCTAGCGCTAAGAGGTGGATGTTCTAATCCACCTCAGATTTGACATCTCATCTTATTTCATCTTATTATCTTCTCCTTAATCCTCTATTAGGATCGGGGGGGGGGGGGGGTTCCACATGCCCATCCAGTAGAGAACATTTTGTGTGCTGGGCAGATACACCCAGGACAGGACGCACATATTATACTGAGGCAGCCAGTTAACCTGGAATCCATGTTTCTGGAAGGTGGGAGGAAACCGGAGAACCCGGAGGAAACCCACGCGGACAGGGAGAACATGGACATGCTACGTAATTTATTCATAGAGCGCTTTTAACAGCAGTACATTGTCACAAAGCAGCTTTACAGAGTTATAAGCCTTTAAACCCCCAAAGAGCAAGCTGAAGAGACAGCGGCAAGACAAAACTCCCTGTTATGTTGATATTTTAAGAAAGAAACCTTGTGAGGACCAAGACTCAGTGGGGGACTCATCCTCCTTGAGCGGCCGGCAGCATCAACAGTGTAGGACACCAATGTACAGACTGTGTGATGATCATGTGACCTGTATTTAACAATTGAAAACTATATAAGTCCATTGAGGGCGTAAATTGGGAAATTTGCTGCTCTAAATTGCCCCAATACAGTGTATGTGTGTCTGTGTGAGTGAGTGTGCCCAGTGAGAGATTGGCACTCTGTCCTGGGTGTATCTATTTTTACAATATTACATCGTCACAAAGCAGCTTTACAGTGTTATAAGCCTTTAAACCCCCAAAGAGTAAGCTGAAGAGACAGTGGCAAGACAAAACTCCCTGTTATGTTGATATTTTTAGGGAGGAAACCTTGTGAGGACCAAGACTCAGTGGGGGACTCATCCTCCTTGAGCGGCCGACAGCATCAACAGTGTAGGACACCAATGTACAGACTGTGTGATGATCATGTGACCTGTATTTAACAATTAAAAACTATATAAGTCCATTGAGGGCATCCTGCAGGACCGCCAGTCCAATTAAAATCCAGGTTCTATTCAGTAATCGTCGTGTCTGATGACCCCTCCAGGAAATTGGGAAAACACCTTAAAACAAGCAAGATAAGCAGTTAGAGCAAATAAAACATAGTATTTAAGTAATAATCAGTAATAACTTAAGCACGAAGCCATCCACTTTTCAGCTAGTTTCATTTGTCAGGGCATCGAGGCTCTCTAATGCCCCCTATTGGCTAAACCAGTCCCCTAGTGTAAATGCAGCAGCTGTGTGTAAATGCAGGATTGCCGAGGGAAATCCGAAGGAGGCAGGAAGTTCTAGAGTAGGTTCCAACTCCCTGATGGGCTTTTTCCTCCTTCGTGGATGAAGCAATGTAAATGTAGAGGCAGCAGTGGACAGCCGAGGATGAGGAGGAAGAGGAGGAGGTGGAGGATGCAATTCAAGCCCGCCCTCCCTTTCGGTCCAAGGGAGAACGAAACCAGAGGGCGAGGTTGGAGTTTCCCAGAGTCTCTATTTTTCTCAGCACTTGCTGAGCGACCAGACTCATTTTCTAATGAAGTATTTTGGGGAAATGAAAAACCAAAAAACCCGACGCCAACAACAACGACAACGGGTCGTTGTGAATCTGAATCACGTTTCTTAAAGAGAGTGGACTATTTTCCGATTTCTTTACCGGATGGCTGACGAAACATGACTGTGGGATGGAGGACTTTTTGCTTTCCGTCCGTCTAGTTTAAATCCAGGACTTCGAAGCTTACGGCACTCATGCGGCGGGACAGCGGCCTCAGGATCAGAGAAAACGGCGGGTATCACAGTTCTCAGCTTGCATCGCTTACTGTATGGCTTTATACTCTATATTTATACTCATATGTCTTCATGGTTCTGTATATGTTGTGCATTTTATCCACACACACACACACACACACACACACACACATGCCTGAGGGGGCAGCACAAGGGGTTTTGGAGAACTAAGAAAGGTTAAGAAAGGTCGTTAAAGCTGTTCCAATGCATCTCCTGTCCTGTCCTCCATGCGGAACGTCGCTCGGGCAGATTAGACTCCGCCCATCGGGGTGCCGTGGGTGGAGTCTGCACGTTGTGTTTACTGTCACAGGAGGACGTCAATCCCAGGCAGGTCTTTATTAGTCACCTGATCCTAACCCCGCCACCCGTCTGCAGACTCCGCCCTTCATACCCTCGCCCAGATTGATACCAGTTTGTAGCATACTCTGAAAATCTGTACTATGGTGGCATCATAAAGGTTCTTTTAGGGAAAGGGCAACTCCACCTCCCACGTTCCTCGTGTATTTCACTTTTTAAGTGGTCCATCGTGCCAGAACGTTCTCTGAATGCATATTTTTTATCAACATATAAAACCAAACCCCTTTTATGAGGAATGAAATGTTTTGGTAACACTTTCTATGAATCCGGTATTCATAATGCATTATAAGTGCATTTCTAAGGTATTCATAACACTTAATAACATTTGTCATAAGCCTTCGTTCATGTCCATAGATGTTCATAATCACAGCCAAAAAGTGTTATAACAATTTGACATAAGGCTTTATAACACAAAGTGACATAATGCATTATAAGTGCATTTATAAAGCCCCCCCCCCCCCCCCCCCCCCCCCCCCCCCCCCCCCCCCCCCCCCCCCCCCCCCCCCCCCCCCCCCCCCCCCCCCCCCCCCCCCCCCCCCCCCCCCCCCCATGTTCGAAGATGTTCATAATCACAGTCATAAAGTGTTATAACAATTTGGCATAAGGCTTTATATCAAAAAGTGACATAATGCATTATAAGTGCATTTATAAAGGATTCATAATGCTTTATAACATTTGTCATAAGCCTTTGTTCGTGTCCATAGATGTTCATAATCACAGACATAAAGTGTTATAACAATTTGACATAAGGCTATATAACACAGAGTGACATAATGCATTATAAGTGCATTTATAAAGGATTCATAACGCTTTATAACATTTGTCATAAACCTTTGTTCATGTCCATAGATGTTCATAATCACAGCCATAAAGTGTTTAACATAAGGCTTCATAAAACAGTGACATAATGCATTATAATCTGAACTTATTTCAATGTTGGATGTTTATAACACTTCATAACATTTGTCTTACCTAAAACAAGATGATTCCACTTTACTTAAAGTCTTTATGAGCATTTAAAAGCTCTAATGATTCAATATGTACTATGTATGCAGTCTCTTTCAAAGAGGTCATTAATAACAACACTTTACTTTTTGCCTGCAAGGAGAGCTTATAAGCTTTTATAACAGTTATGAGCATTTATAAAAGTCATTTTCAGGAAAAGTGTTTGTTAAACACAAATGCTATAAGGCTTTATGTCACTGATCTCTATAAGAAGTTGATGAACAGTTAAAATATTTCATTTATAATGCATTATGTCACTTTGAGTTAGAAGGCTTATGAAATGTTCTTATAACATGTTCTTATAAGTGTGGTTATGTACATCAAAATACATTAACAAAGGCTTATGATAAGTATCATAAAGCGTTATGAATACTTTGTAAAGCTTTATAAATGTGTTAATAAAGCATTATGAATGCAGGATTTAGGTAAAGTGTTACCAATGTTTTATCAAACTTTTTTCGGACACTTTATTACTTTTATTCCACGCTTTTAAAAAATATAAACTGAACTGTGGGTGGAAACTGGAGAACCCGGAGGAAACCCATGTGGACAACATGGAAACGCCACCCAGATTGGGATTCGAACCTGGATCCCCAGCTCTGAGAGGTGAACGTGCCAACCACTAAGCCAACATGCCATGAATTAAATGATCTAAATTGCCCCATATAGAGTGTGTCTGTGTGAGTGAGTGTGTGCCCAGTGATAGATTGGCGTCCTGTCCTGGGTCTATCTGCCCAGCGCCTGAGACGTTTTCCCCTGGATGGGCATGGTGACCCCCCCCCCGTGACCCTAGTAGAGGATAAAGTGGAAGAAAATGAATGAATGTCATTAAATGGTTCAAGGCATGGATGGTTAATGAGAGAGGATTTAGAAATCTAGAACTCTATAATTACATCTTTAATTAAAGAGGTATACATTTATTTAAACATTTATGTAATAATAATAATAATAATAATAATAATAATAATAATACTCATCTAATAATCCATCCATCCATTATCTTTAGCTTTATCCTCTATTAGGGTCGCAGGGGGTTCCCCATGCCCATCCAGGGGAGAACGTTTCGGGCGCTGGGCAGATACACCCAGGACAGGACGCCAATCTATCGCTGGACACACACTCACTCACACAGACACACTCTATATGGGGCAATTTGGAGAATTCAATTGACATTGATCCATGTTTTTGGGCTGTGGAAGGAAACCGGAGAACCCGGAGGAAACCCACGCGGACACGGGGAGAACATGGAAGCTCCACCCAGATTGGGATTCAAATCGGGAATCCCTAGTGCTGAGAGGAGAACATGCCAACCACTAAGCCACAGTACCGCCCTCATCTAATCCTAGTCAACCCAAGTGCCGTCCTACTCACGCATTCTGCGCCACTTGCTTTACAAAAGGTCACATGACTCAAACACCGGCATGGGGGGATCACCAGATTAATGCCGACGGATTTCTTTTTGACTAAAGGCCTCGGGGCTGTGTGTTCATTTGCGCACCACCACTCTTAAGCGTGTCCTAATCAGACACACAGGCCCAAAGTTCGCCACCGTGCCAACTATGCGCCTCGCGGACTTGTTAGCGTGCCAGTTCGCATGGCAGCCAGATATCGACTAAAAGACATGCTGGCAGCTGTTGTTTACAAATCGAGTTGCGTTAAGATGCCGTGCTATAAACAGTTAACGAAATGGACGAGCTAACCACCACCACCCCCCCACCATCTATAAGCAATATGCATTAGACGACTTATCTGTTTATAGCACAGCGGTCACTGTGGCTTAGTGGTTGGCATGTTCTCCTCTCAGCACTGAGAATCCAGGTTCGAATCCCAATCTGGGTGGAGTTTCCATGTCCTCCCCGTGTCCGTGTGGGTTTCCTCCAGGTTCTCCGGTTTCCTCCCACAGTCCAAAAACATAGATTCAAGGTATCAATTGAATTCTCCAAATTGCCCCATATACAGTAGTGTGTGACTTTGTGAGTGAGTGTGTTAACTTGAATAGATTTCTAAGTGAGAAATACTCATTCATTTATTATCTTCTGCTTTATCCTCTATTAGGGTCGCGGTGGGGTTCCCCATGCCCATCCAGGGGAGAACGTTTCGGGCGCTGGGCATATAGACCCAGGACAGGGCGCCAATCCATCTCTGGACACACACTCACTCACACAGACACACTCTATATGGGGCAATTTGGAGAATTTAATTGACTTGATCCATGTTTTTGGACTGTGGGAGGAAACCGGAGAACCCGGAGGAAACCCATGTCTGAATTAAGCAGAGCGAATGCCGTGCTATGCACAACTAACGAAATGGACGTGCTTACCACTGCGCTACCCCCCCTTCCATTTATAAGTGAATTGCATTAATAATAGCCCCCTGACATACCTCAAACAAAAGACAGAACGAAGCCAGATTTAATCTACGATTGAGTTGCGCTTATGAATTTCAATAGCTGTTTAAAGCACCAGGGTGGCTTAGTGGTTTGCATGTTCTCCTCTCAGCGCTCAATTGAATTCTCCAAATTGCCCCATATTGCCCCGTGTGTCTGTGTTAGTGAGTGTGTGTCCAGTGATCGATTGGTGTCCTGTCCTGGGTGTATCTGCCCTGCGCCCAAAACCTTCTCTCCTGGATGGGCATGGGGAACCCCCCCCATGACCCTATTAGAGGATAAAGCAGAAGATAATGGATGGATGGATGGATGTTTATAGCACAGCATTACAGCTCATTAAATGGTGTAGTGGTTATCACATTAACGATGGGGATCCAGGTTCGAATCCCGATCTGGCTGGAGTTCCCATGGTTCTCTAGTTTCCTCCCACATTCCAAAACCATGAATTCAAGGTTTCAGTCGAATGCTCCAAATTGCCCCATATAGCGTGTGACTTTGTGAGTTGGTGGGTGTCTAAAGATTTGAATAGATTTCTAATTAAGAAATACTTTTGTTTTTCGAAAGCTTCTTCTTATTTTAAGAAATTTGAATGAAATACATTTACTCTTGTGTTTATTCTCACATAAGATTTTTGGTGGTGGTCTTGGTGGAAACGGTAAAAAACTCCTCGTCATTCCTAAAAAATACTATGTTTTAATTAAAGTACAATAACGAGGGCTGAAAATAAATCTGGCTTCATTCAGCAGTCTGACGGGTTGAGGGATGTCAAGGGACTACTAGATTATTCCTCATCTAATGCATATCGTAGCTCATAAAGGAAGATTAAATTAATAATATAAGATATACATAGGGTGGCACGGTGGCTTAGTGGTTAGCACGTTCGCCTCTCAGCGCTAGAGATTCCCGGTTCGAATCCCCATCTGGGTGAAGTTTCCATGTTCTCCCCGTGTCTGCGTGGGTTTCCTCCGGGTTCTTCGATTTCCTCCCACAGTCCAAAAACATGGATGAAGTCAATTGAATTCTCAAAATTGCCCCATATAGAGTGTGTGAGTGAGTGACTGAGTGTGTGCCCAGCGATGGATTGGCGCCCTGTCCTGGGTGTATCTGCCCAGCGCCCGGGGCGTTCTCCCCTGGATGGGCATGGGGAACCCCACCGCGACCCTAATAGAGGATGAAGCGGGAGATAATGAATGATTGAATGAAGATATACATTGCACTAAATTCAAGCTTGAGCTAGAAAAAGGAACCCGAGGAGCAGGGGCGTTTTTAGGGTTTTGAAACATCAGGGGCTTTAGCCCAGATCACTTATTCCCCCTCTGCTCTGTCCTCTTAAAAAATTGCCCTTTCATGAGGGTATTTATCCATTTTTCAAACTGTTGTCACCTTAATTTTGTTTTATTATTAATTAGTTATCCATCCATCTTCTGCTTTATCGTCTATTAGGGTCGCAGGGGTGGTTCCCCATGCCCATCCAGGGGAGAATATTTCGGGCGCTGGGCAGATACACCCAGAACAGGACACCAATCTATCACTGGGCACACACTCACTCACACACACTCTATATGGGGCAATTTGGAGAATTCAATTGACTTGAACCCATGTTTTTGGACTGTGGGAGGAACCTGGAGAAAACCCACACAGACACGGGGAGAACATGGAAACTCCACGCAGATGGGGATTCGAACCAGGAATCCCTAGCGCTGAGAGGAGAACATGCTAAACACTAAGCCCCCGTGCCGCCCCATTCATTAGTTATATTGGTTAAATTAAATAACATATGAAATCTGTCTGTCAGCAGTGGAGAGCACATTCAGTTTTAATAAATGATGCTTTGGCTGAAAATGTTTGAATAAATGAACCTGAGCTTCAGCAGAAAAGCATGAATCTGTTTTACGAGTCGCTGATGAGACAGTTTGAACTTAAGGTTTTGCTTAAAATACCGTAACTCTTCTACAGTTTGCACCTTCAGAAAAATTCTGACGGTTTCTGAAAGCTGGGAAGCTGCTCTTCACAGCCGACATACAGTTATTACGGTAACTTTACTCCTGATACTGGTAAAAAAAAATCTGTATCCCTCACTCACACAGAGAAAAGCTGCTCTCATTTGATTCGGGGCTACTGACAAAACATCCGGGGCTATAGCCCCAAAAGCCCAGCTATAACGACGCCCCTGCCGAGGAGTAAATAGCGGTTCTAATACAGTATAACAGAATCGGATATCGCCTGATATCAGTGGTCTGGATGCTCGAGGTGCATGAGAATCATGGGATGGCCTGTTAGTAGAGGAAAGCTTTGCACAGCTAGCCCTTTAATGCTGTAAATTGGTATGTTCCCTACTGTGTATTGTATTGATCTGGATTTGATTTGCGAGCAGCACCGTCAGTATGGACCCTAACAGACATCCGAAAATGTCCACGTGAACACAGCCATAGAGGGTGACCATACCTCCACCCAAACCGGCCATGTCTCGTATGAGTGGGATACGCCTGTGCACCAGCCTTCATGCATGCGTGTTCACCGGCGGGCGACGTGAAAGACATTTTTTTGACCTCTCTTCCACGTGTGTTTCAATAACTGGGCCTCCACCGATGACCTTCACACCCACCCGCATGTCATAAGCCGCCTTTCGTGCAAACGGAGTAAACCCTGCTCTTTGTGTTCTTAAGAGAAATTTCACAAGTGTATATTTTTCTACAGTTCTCTTGCCTTCTGCCCCTTGACCCCCGAAGTGGTCCTGCGCACTGTTAATGGTTTTAATATTCCGATATTACTGGCCGTGTGTGGATGTTAAGGGTGAGGGGGTGGGGGTTGTGTGGCGCCGATATTTATGAGAATATATACATATATAGCTATACAGAATATATCTTTATCTTTTACTGTTTACATTTCACAGATCTTCAGTGATACACATCGTGTTTGTGTTTTTATATGACTGTATAGCCGAACGTGTGTGACGAACGAGCTCAGAGTGCACGGCCGTGCTCACGTGTGTCCTTGATGTGATGAGAAAAAAAAAAAAATGCTCGTTTTGATTTATGTCATTCAATAAAAAAGGATGGAAAAACAGTCTGGAACGAGGGACGGAGCATCTGAACATGTTCGTGAATGCTGGTTTGGATGCCTTCTGTGTACTAAATATAGAAAACAAAGCAAAGATTGAATATATAGTAACAATTTTCTAAATTTGGTCATATAGCAGACCTACAAGTACCCCAACTTAATGTATGGGGTCAGAACACAGGTTTAAATACAGATACCCTGGAACAATGAAGGTTAAGAGTGTTGCTTAAGGACCCACACTTCAGTGGACCTGGGATTTAAAGATTTGAACCCACAACCTTCAGATTGGGCTTAGTGGTTAGCACGTGTCCGTGTGGGTTTCCTCTAACGGTCCAAAAACATGGATCAAGTTCAATTAAATTCTCCAAATTGCCCCATATAGAGTGTGTATGTGTGAGTGAGTGTGTGCCAAGTGATTGGTGTCCTGTCCTGGGTGTATCTGCCCAGCGCCCGAAACGTTCTCCCCTGGATGGGCATGGGGAACCCCCCCCGTGCCCCTAATAGAGGATAAAGCGGAGGATAATGGATGAATGGATGGAACCTTCAGATTAATAGCCCAACACCCGAACCACTGAGCTTCCACGTTTATTCATTCATTCATTATCTTCTGCTTTATCCTCTATTAGGGTCGCGGGGGGGTTCCCCATGCCCATCCAGGGGAGAACGTTTCGGGCGCGGGGCAGATACACCCAGGACAGGGCGCCAATCCATCGCTGGGCACTTCTATGTTTATACAATCACAAATACATTCATAATGCATTATTAAAGCAATAAGGTACGAGAGGGTGGCATCTATTCATCCATCCATTATCATCTGCTTTATCCTCTACTGGGGGGAGGGGGGGTTCCCATACCCATTTAGGGGAGAACATTTTGAGGGCGGGGCAGATACACCCAGGACGGGGTGCCAATGTATCACTGAGCACACACTTACTCACACAGAAACACACAAACACACTTTATATGGGGCAATTTTGGAGCATTCAATTGACCTTGATCATGAACTGTGCAAGGAAACCGGAGAACCCAGAGGAAACCCACGTGGACATGGGGAGAACATGGAAACTCCACCCAGATTGGGATTCGAACCAGGAATCTCCAACACTGAGAGGAGAACCTGCTAACCACAAAGGAGGGTGGCATTATTGTGAATAGATCACATAATGAGGTGTTGTTAGGCCCGACGCATAGCGGAGTACACTTACACCTCTTTCCCGTGATTTATTACCAATAATACACAGCCTCGAGGGCGTTATTGCTTTTATTAAACAGTTATAAACACATTATGAAAATAAAAACAATGTTTTGAAAGTAAAACCGCTAATAAACTGGTCTTCCGCGACTTAAACTAGTCCGTTTTTTTTCTAGTTTCTTAATTAAATACTGCCATCTAGTGGCCAAATTACAGAAAAATCGAAAGAAGTGCTTAGAGGTGATGTCACGGCTGGGCAAACGGCTCAGCCAATCAGATTTAAGGATAAAATGCACTGGTCAAAAGTCTATGTTAATGTCCATAAATGTACATCACCACACCCATAAGGTGTTTATGTGCTCATAAAGGCTTTATAACACAAAGTAACATAATACATTATAAATTATATATTTTTAAATGTTCGTTAAGTAGCACAGTGGCTTAGTAATTAGCACGTTCGCATACTAATTACTAGCATGAGGATCCAGGTTCGAATCCCAATCTGGGTGGAGTTACCATGTTCTCCCCGTGTCTGTACTGGTTCTCTGGTTACCTCCCACAGTCCAAAAACATGGATTCAAGGTAAATTGGCTGCTGTAAATTGCTCCCATGTAGTCCCACACACACGCAAACACTATATGGGGGCAATTAAGAGCAGTTAATATATCTCAAATCCATGTTTTTAAACTGTGGGAGGAAACTGGAGAACCTGGCGGAAACTCACGGTGAGAAAATGGAAACTCCACCCAGATTGGGATTTGAACCTGGATCCCCAGCGCTAAGAGGAGAACATGCTAACCATTAAGCCACGATGCCGTCCTATTAAGGACCCCTATAGAGAAGGTATTAGGGTGGTGGATGATTCTCAGTACTGCAGTGATGCTGACATGGTGGTGGTGTGTGTTAGTGGATCAGACACAGCAGTGCTGCTGGACAGATAACAGTCCACCAATCAGAACATACAGGGATCTGATCCACCCATACCATGATCCACCACCCTAATAATACCTGCTCTGTGGGGGTCCTGCTCATATAGATGGACTTTGTAGTTCTACAGTTTCATTCTGTAGTCCATCTGTTTCTCTACATACTTTGTTAGTCTGCTTTAGTATTTTCTCTGACGATCAGGACGCCCATAGAGGAGGTATTAGGGTGGTGGATGATTCTCAGTACTGCAGTGATGCTGACATGGTGGTGGTGTGTGTTAGTGGATCAGACACAGCAGTGCTGCTGGACAGATAACAGTCCACCAATCAGAACATAGAGGGATCTGATCCACCCATACCATGATCCACCACCCTAATAATACCTGCTCTGTGGGGGTCCTGCTCATATAGATTGACTTTGTAGTTCTACAGTTCCATTCTGTAGTCCATCTGTTTCTCTACATACTTTGCTAGTCCGCTTTAGTATTTTCTCTGATGATCAGGACGCCCATAGAGGAGGTATTAGGGTGGTGGATGATTCTCAGTAGTGCAGTGATGCTGACATGGTGGTGCTGTGTTAGTGGATCAGACACAGCAGTGCTGCTGGATAGAGAACAGTCCACCAATCAGAACAAACAGGGGTCTGATCCACTCGTACCATCATCCACCACCCTAATAATACCTGCTTTGGAGATTCTACAGTGAGTGTAGAATCGAGGCGGTGTGGCTAATGATGGTGGTATAACCATAAAGACAATCAGAAACGGAACCCAATTAGGAAGGGAAACACAGACACACCTCTACACACCTAACGGGAAGTATTCAACTACATTCCTGCTCCATTGATTCCATAGTAAGGTCTACAAAGGAACAAGGTGAGACCATAGTATAACCGCTGCGCCACCATCAGATATGCTGCCATCTTACAGGCGCCACCATCTGTCCTCTCGCTGGACACAAGCGTGCCACTGTTTTCAGAAGACACAGCACCCACAGACCCCTCCCGCCTCCCGCACCAGTCCAGACTCATCCTGTGGCACGAGACTTGCCATCACATGCCAGCAGGCAGTGCACATCACTGCAAACTGCACGGCTTTATCTGAAGATCCGAGCTCGCCAAAGCTCGGTGTTTGTGACTGGGATTGGTATTCGAACCAGGAATCCCTAGCGCAGAGAGGAGAACATGCTAAACACTAAGCCACCGTGCCGCCTCTCTCACAGTTCAAAAAACAGTAAATTGCCCCTATCTAGTGTGAAAGTGTGCAATGTGGCGGCACGGTGGCTTAGTGGTTAACACGTTCTCCTCTCAGCACTAGGGATTCCCGGTTCGAATCCCCATCTGGGTGGAGTTTCCATGTTCTGCCCGTGTCCGCGTGGGTTTCCTCTGGGTTCTCTGGTTTCCTCCCACAGTCCAAAAACATGGATCAAGTCAATTGAATTCTCCAAAATTGCCCCATATAGAGTGTGTGTGTGTGAGTGAGTGAGTGTCCAGTGATAGATTGGCACCCTGTCCTGGGTCTATCTGCCCAGTGCCCGAAACGTCCCCCCCCCCCCCGAGACCCTAGTAGAGGATAAAGCAGAAGATAATGGATGTTTAAAATTAATTTGCAAATTAAGACAATTAAACATGTTTAATAGTTAGGGGCGGCAAGGTGGCTTAGAAGTTGGCATGTTCTCCTCTCAGCGCTAGGGCTATTCCTGGTTCCAATCCCCATCTGGGTGGAGTTTCCATGTTCTCCCCGTGTCCGTGTGGGTTTCCTCCGGGTTCTCCGGTTTCCTCCCACAGTCCAAAAACATGGATTAAGGTCAACTGCCCCATACTGAATACAGTGTGTGAGTGAGTGAGTGAGTCCAGTGATAGATTGGCACCCTGTCCTGGTTGTATCTTCCCTGCGCCCGAAACGTTCTCCCCTGGATGGACATAGGGAACACCCCCCCCCCCCGACCCTAGTAGAGGATAAATAAAATTAGATTATATTTGTTGTGGGCGGGACGGTGGCATAGTGGTTAGCATGTCCACCTCTGATCGCTAGGGATCCAGGTTAGAATCCCATTCTAGGTGTTTCTATGTTCAAGGTGAACTGGCTGCTCTAAATTGCCCCTATATAGTGTACGTCTGCATGTGTGTCTGTGGAAGTGAGCGTTCTAGGCGATGGATTGGCACCCTGTCCTGGATGTATCTGTCTAGTTTGGAATTATTGGGGTTGAAATCATTTCAGGACGAGAAATAAAGAGCAGCACAAGAGGGTTAAATAATAAGATTATTATTAAGACCTTTACTGAGAGCAGCAATGTCATGTTCACAAATAGCCCATCGAGAAATATCCAGAAGAACGTGAGATTTAATGCCTAATAAATATTCCTTAAACATTTGCGTAGCCATGGGTTTCTGCGAGCAGCTGCCCGGCACTGAGATTAACCAAGAAAGAACATAAACGATGCCCTCGACACGAGACGACGCTGTGAGACCGTACCAGTACCGAGGATTTAGACCCAAGCTACACGTCGGGGTAGCATGTGCGGCGTCATCACTAATGTTACTAATTGCTATTTATTATATACAGATTTTATTGATTGCTTTGACCTGTTTGAAGGACCTGGGAACCTCTCAGTCTTCATCATCACCATCTCAGCAGAGCAGAAGACACCTCTTGCAAATGTGTTAACCCATTCTCATTGGATGGACACAGTTTTCTCATCCTTTCGCAAAACAGTTAACGCAGACGTCATTCAAGAAGTCCAAACTCTAGGAGTTTTGCTGTAGGAACAGAAACCATATGCTCCAAGCTCTTAGAACCTCCCTGATCATTATGAAACCAATGAGTGGTGGCTTAGTGGTTAGCACGTTCTCCTCTCAGCACTAGGGATTCCCGGTTCGAATCTCCATCTGGGTGGAGTTTCCATGTTCTCCCCGTGTCCGCGTGGGTTTCCTCCGGGTTCTCCGGTTTCCTCCCACAGTCCAAAATCATCTATCAAGTGAATTGAATTCTCTAAATTGCCCCATATAGAGTGTGTCTGTGTGAGTGAGTGTGTGCCCAGCGATTAACCCGGAGGAAACCCATGCAGACACGGGGAGCAGCACCCAGATTGGGATTCGAACCGAGAATCCCTAGTGCTGAGAGGAGAACATACTAACCACTAAGCCACCGTGTCACCCTCCATTATCTTCGGCCTTATCCTCTATTAGGGTCGCGGGGGGGGGGACCCAGGACAGGACGCCAATCTATCAGACACACTCTATATGGGGCAATTTGGAAAACTCAATTGACTTGATCCACATTTTTAGACTGTGGGAGGAAATCGGAGAACCCAGAGGAAGCCCACATGGACACGGGGAGAACATGGAAACTCCACCCAGATGGGGATTCGAACCGGAGAGAAGCGTCCAATAAATGACCAAATATAATATTCATTCATCCATTATCTCCCACTTTATCCTCTATTAGGGTCGTGGGGGGGTTCCCTATGCCCATCCAGGGGAGAACGTTTCGGGCGCTGGGCAGATAGACCCAGGACAGGGCGCCAATCTATCACTGGACACACACTCACTCACACAGACACACTCTATATGGGGCAATTTGGAGAACTCAATTGAACTTGATCCATGTTTTTGGACTGTGGGAGGAAACCGGAGAACCCGGAGGAAACCCACGCAGACACGGGGAGAACATGGAAACTCCACCCAGATGGGGATTTGAACCGGAAATCCCTAGTGCTGAGAGGAGAACATGCTAACCACGAAGCCACCGTGTCGCTCCAAATATATATATATATATATATATATATATATATATATATATATAATATACAATGACATGCAATGGTCACTGATTCACAAATGAGTGCTGTATTCTGTATTTTGTTGCCCATCGTGTAATGATTGATTGGAGGTGCTCATACACTTGTGTCAAAGTTGAGTTGTTTGAAGGCAAAATTTGCTTTCGTTTCATATTTTAAAGGTTATGGCACAGTTAGAGCCTTTTGCCAATAAAAGGTGTCACGTTGACCACCGTGGCACTGTTTAGGCCTTTGCATTAACTGTTTTGAAAAATGTGGAATTTGAGTTGACGGCTGCGTCATAACAATCGATGAAAACTGTAACAGCACAGGAAGCAGTTAGTACTCTATACAGGATTAACGTAAATCACAAATGTTAATATAACAGTGGAAATGTTATGCAGTCGCATGTTATGCAGACTCCTTCTTCTCCAGCTGGGAAATCCGGCGGATCTTCATTTCCGTCAGCTGTATGTAGCGGATCACGTTGGTGTCTGTGGGGTATAACACACACACACACACACACACACACACACAC
>JAFMOD010000527.1:240463-253559 GCA_019802435.1 Corydoras maculifer
CTGTAACAGCACAGGAAGCAGTTAGTACTCTATACAGGATTAACGTAAATCACAAATGTTAATATAACAGTGGAAATGTTATGCAGTCGCATGTTATGCAGACTCCTTCTTCTCCAGCTGGGAAATCCGGCGGATCTTCATTTCCGTCAGCTGTATGTAGCGGATCACGTTGGTGTCTGTGGGGTATAACACACACACACACACACACACACACACACACACACACACACACACACACACACACACACACACACACACACACACACACCAACATCATATTTGTAATGAGTTCCATTACAAATATCCAAACCCATAATTAATGACTATTATACAGTACATCAAGATTAGTTTAATGGATAAATCTGATGGGCGGCATGGTGGCTTAGTGGTTAGCATGTTCTCCTCTCAGCACTAGGGATTCCCGGTTCGAATCCCCATCTGGGTGGAGTTTCCATGTTCTCCCCGTGTCTGCGTGGGTTTCCTCCGGGTTCTCCGGTTTCCTCCCACAGTCCAAAAACATGGATCAAGTCAATTGAGTTCTCCAAATTGCCCCATATGGAGTGTGTTTGTGTGAGTGAGTGTGCGCAGTAATAGATTGGTGTATCTGCCCAGCGCCCAAAATAGAGGATAAAGCGATAGATGATGGATGGATGGATGGATAAATCTGATTGGCTGAGCTTTTGACGTCATTGACAATAACGGACACCTCTGAGCGCTTCACATTTGTATCAATGCGTGATATACAATACGTTATTTTGAGTCATTAAATACAGATTAATATAAACAAGGAGCCGATTCCTAAACCTGTATCCTGTTACTCCGCGAACGTTTACTAGAAAAAACAGACTACATTATATATATATCCATCCATTATCCTCTGCTTTATCCTCTACTAGGGTCGTGGGGGGGTTCCCCATGCCCATCCAGGGGACGTTTTGGGCACTGGGCAGATACATGCAGAGCAGAACGCCAGCATATCACTAAGCACACACACACACACACACACACACACACACACACACACACACACTCTATATGGGGAAATTGGTGTTCATCTCTCAGCGCTAGGGATTCCCGGTTCGAATCTCAATCTGGGTGGAGTTTCATGTTCTCCCCATGTCTGTGTGGGCTTTCTCCTGGTTCTCCGGTTTCCTCCCACAGTCCAAAAACTTGCATCAAGGTGAATTGAATTCTCCAAATTGCCCCATATAGAATGTGTTTGACGTGTGTGTGTATGTATATATATATATTTTTTTTTGTCCCTTTGTTCCCTGCAGCTTTGTTATGCGTCCTGTAGTGCCTGCCTTACAGTTTTCTTTTGCTTAATACTAGTGTCACGGGGGTACTAGTGTACTAGTGTCACTCTGTGCCCATCCAGGGATGGAGATACCCCCAGGACAGGGCACAATCTATCACTGGGCACACACTCCCTCACACAAACACACTCTTTATGGGGCAATTTTGGACATTTAATTTACCTTGAATCCATGTTTTTGGACTTTGGGAGGAAACCGGAGAACCCGGAGGAAACCCACACGGGCAAGGGGAGAACATGGAAACTCCACCCAGATTGGGATTCGAACCTGGATCCCCAGTGTTGAGAGGCGGAGCCACCGTGCCACCCTTATATTATTATCTTCACCCTAATCTACAGTCACGACAGTCACAGGATGCCCTTCCAGGGGGTAACAATTCAGTCGGCTTAGGGTATAGTTGTAGGTTTGTGCTTAAGACACCAGCCTTGTGACCTGAAGGTCCCTGGTTCGAATCCCGGTCGCAACAAATCCTACGGCTGAAGTGCCCTTGAGCAAGGCACCTAATCCTGAGTGCTCTCTGTGTGTATGCACTGTAGAAAGAAAATAGATCCCGCTCCTTTTTTTTTAAGAAGTCTAGATTCATCCTAAACACATGAACGAACATGGAGCCGCGAGTGTGGGTGGAGGTATGGAATTCTGCAGATGGAGATAATCTGGTTAATCTCTCGCATGCGAGTGCGCAGTCACCTGTCGGCTCTTGTTTGTGCGACTGGTGCAGGTAGTGCAGGGCCGACTTATAATCTCCCAGATGATAATAGGCCACACCGGAGCGGTACAGCGCTTTGAAGTTCTCGCCCTCTTTTCGGAGAACCTTCAGACAGCATTCCTTCACCCGCTCATAATTCACCAGCTCCATCTGTAACAGGCAGGCTACCCACACACACACACACACACACACACACACACATTACATTTAGTCAAAAAAATCAAGTCAGTAGTTATGAAGAAAACCAGCTACACTATAGATTTATTAAACCTGATCATTATATGATGCTGCACCCCCCCCTCCCTTTTTTATTTTCCATCCATCATCTTCCGCTTTATCCTTTATTAGGGTCGCGGGGGGGGGGGGGGGTTCCACATGCCCATCCGGGGGAAAACGTTTCGGGCGCTGGGCAGATACACCCAGGACAATCTAGCGCTGGACACACACAGACACACACACATACACACTCCATCCATCCATTCATTATCTTGCGCTTTATCCTCTACTAGGGTCGTGGGGGGTTCCCCATGCCCATTCAGGGTACGTCTCAGGCGCTGGGCAGATACACCCAGAACAGGATGCCAATCTATCACTGGACACACTCACTCACACAGACACACTCTATATGGGGCAATTTGGAGAATTCAATTGACCTTGATGCATGTTTTCGTACTGTGGGAGGAAACCAGAGAACCAGGAGGAAACCCACGCGGACATGGGGAGCAGCACCCAGATTGGGATTCGACCTGAGAATTCCTAGTGCGGAGAGGAGAACATACTAACCACTAAGCCACCGTGCCACCCTCCATTATCTTCCGCCTTATCCTCTATTAGGGTCGCGGGGGGGGGGGCATCCAGCGGAGAACATGCCCATCCAACGTTTAGGGCGCTGGGTAGATACACCAATCTATCACTGGACACACACACACACACTCCATATGGGGCAATTTGGAGAATTCAATTGACCTTGATGCATGTTTTCGGACTGTGGGAGGAAACCGGAGAACCAGGAGGAAACCCACGCAGACACGGGGAGCAGGGATTCGAACAGGGAATACCTAGCGCTGAGAGGAGAACATGCTAAACACACTTGCACATCCATATTGGGTGATCACCTGCCAGGCGGTTGTAGCACTCCAGCTCGGTTTTCTCCGCCGCCCCCCGTTGTTCCTCGGTTAGCATCGCTTTACTCGGGGATCCCTCGGTGACGTCACCCTCCCCGAGCCCGAGCGCGCGGCCCAAGCCTTTGATCTCGAGCAGCGCGCGGTGGTACTTCCCGATGGCGTCTCGGTACTTGTTGTCCCGATAGCACCTCGCCCCCTGCGTCTTGAAGTCCAGCGCGCGCCGCAGCAGCTCGTCGGCGTCGCGCGCGCCTCCGCTTTGATGACAGCGACGGCGCGCGCCCTTCTCCAGCACACCGGCCTCCGCGTCACAGCCGCCGCGCTCGGGACCCATCATCTTCATCATCCTCGACTTCGTCACGACTCGCTGCTCCAGCTTTGCCCCGCGAGTTCACGCCGTCCCTCTGATCACGCTGCGCTTCAGCGCCATGACGTAAGGACGCGCAAATGCGCGCGCCCGAGCCGCGAATCGAACCCGAGCTGCGGCTCACGCGACTGTTTTGACGTGTCTGCGGCTTCTCTTTAAATACAGAGCCGCAGACGCTTAAACCCCTCCCACCTCCCACCACGCTTGATTAATCACAATTCAACAACATTCCTATTAATAATAATATAATAATAATTATAATAATTCATTCATTTATTATCTTCCGCTTATCCTCTATCAGGGTCGCGGTGAGGTTCCCCATGCCCATCCAGGGGAAAACGTTTCGGGCGCTGGGCAGATACACCCAGGACAGGGCGCCAATCCATCGCTGGTCACACACTCACTCACACATACACACTCTATATGGGGCAATTTGGAGAATTCAATTAACTTGATCCATGTTTTTGGACTGTGGGAGGAAACCGGAGAACCCGGAGGAAACCCACGCAGACAAGGGGAGAACATGGAAACTCCACCCAGATGGGGATTCGAACCGGGAATCCCTAGTGCTGAGAGGCAAACGTGCTAACCACTAAGCCACCGTGCCGCCTATTATTAATAATAATAATAATAATAATAATAATAATAATAATAATAATAATCAAAAAGGTAAGAATAACCAAAGGAGGTAACTGTAACAGGTAATAGTTATAGGTATAAATATAGATAAATATTGGTAATAGGCATAAAACACATAGTTAATTTTTTTTATTTTCCTTTTATATCTATCTATCTATCTATCTATCTATCTATCTATCTATCTATCTATCTATCTATCTATCTATCTATCTATCTATCTATCTATCTATCTATATGGGTGGAGTTTCCATGTTCTCCCCGTGTCTGCGTGGGTTTCCTCCGGGTTCTCCGGATAGTCCGATCTCCCATAGTCCAAAAACGTGGATCAAGTCAATTGAATTCTCAAAAATTGCCCCATATAGAGTGTGTCTGTGTGAGTGAGTGTGTGTCCAGTGATAGATTGGCGCCCTGTCCTGGGTCTATCTGCCCAGCGCCCGAGACGTTCTCCCCTGGATGGGCATGGGGAACCCCCACCGCGACCCTAATAGAGGATAAAAGCGGGAGATAATGAATGAATGAATGAATAGATAGATAGATAGATAGATAGATAGATAGATAGATAGATAGATAGATAGATAGATAGATAGATAGATAGATAGATAGATAGATAGATAGATAGATCCATCCATCCATCATCTTCCGCTTTATCCTCTACTAGGGTCGCAAGGGGTTTCCCACCATGCCTATCCAGTGCTACAACAATAATATTCCTACTATAATAATAATAATAATAATAATAATAATAATAATAATAGGGGTGGCACAGTGGCTTAGTGGTTAACATGTTCTCCTCTCAGCGCTAAGGATTCCCGGTTCCATCTGGGTGGAGTTTCCATGTTCTCCCCGTGTCTGCGTGGGTTTTCTCCGTGTTTTCCGGTTTCCTCCCACAGTCCAAAAATATGAATCAAGTCAATTAAATTCTCAAAATTGCCCCATATAGAGTGTGTCTGTGTGAGTGAGTGTGTCCAGCGATGGATTGGCGCCCTGTCCTGGGTGTATCTGCCCAGCGCCCGAGATGTTCTCCCCTGGATAGGCATGGGGAACCCCACCGCGACCCTAATAGAGGATAAAGTGGGAGATAATGAATGAATGAATGAATAATAATAATAATAATAATAATAATAATAATAATAATAATAATAATCCAGGTTCCCCATGCTCATCCAGGAGAGAATGTTAAATAAATGAATGAATAAATGAATGAAGTGGGAGTTGTTGTATTACATGTTATTCCTATTACTTTTGTTATTTTTATGGAGGAACATGTAGAAATGAATAAAACTTCACCACCAGTTATATTATTAAGTAAGTAATAGTAATATTATTATTATTATTATTATTATTATTCATTCATTCATTCATTATCTTCCGCTTATCCTCTATTAGGGTCGCGGTGGGGTTCCCCATGCCCATCCAGGGGAGAACGTCTCGGGCGCTGGGCAGACAGACCCAGGACAGGGCGCCAATCCATCGCTGGTCACACACTCACTCACACACACACACTCTAAATTGGGCAATTTTGAGAATTCAATTAACTTGATCCATGTTTTTGGACTGTGGGAGGAAACCGGAGAACCCGGAGGAAACCCACGCAGACACGGGGAGAACATGGAAACTCCACCCAGATGGGGATTCGAACCGGGAATCCCCAGCGCTGAGAGGCGAATGTGCTAACCACTAAGCCACCGTGCCGCCTATTATTATTATTATTATTATTATTATTATTATTATTATTATAATTATAGTAGGAATATTATTGTTGTTGCACTGAATAGGCATGGTGGGGAACCCCTTGCGACCCTAGTAGAGGATAAAGTGGAAGATGATGGATGGATGGATATAACTATCTATCTATCTATCTATCTATCTATCTATCTATCTATCTATCTATCTATCTATCTATCTATCTATCTATCTATCTATCTAACTATCTACCTATCTATCTATCTATCTATCTATCTATCTATCTATCTATCTATCTATCTATCTATCTATCTATCTATCTATCTATCTATCTATCTAATGGCAATCGTAAAAAAAAAAGTTGATTCAGTACAATTTAAACAGTGTGTGTAAATGTGCAGCTGTTGTACGGGTGTACCAGGCTGTATATTAGCAGATGGTTATATGACATTGCGGGTGTGTGATCCACAGTGTGTGTTCGACCCTCGGCTATTTTAGTTCATGTAAACTACAACTGGGCAGTGGATAGAAATGTGAGCATTTAAAGTTACCAATGTGGGTCCCTGAGCATGACCCTTAACCCTTATTGCTCCAGCACCCTCATTGCTGCAGCACCAACCCTCTGACCCTAACCATGTTCAGATACTTGTAAGTTGCTTTGAATAAAAGTGTCTGCTAAATGACCAAATGTAATGTAATGTAATGTAATGTAATGTAATGTAATGTATGAAATGTTCTCCATTGGGGTGGCAAGGTGGCAAAGTGGTGTCTGCTGTCACATGCCACTCAGCTCGCGATCTGGGTGGAGTTTTATATGTTCTCCTCATTTCCATGTGGGGTTTTCTCTGGGTAGATCAGGTGTCTGTCACAGTTTAAAACCATGGATTCAAGGTGAATTGAATGCTCTAAATTGCCACATATAACGTGTGCCTCTGTGTGAGTGAGTGTGTGCCCAGTGATAGATTGGTGCCCTGTTCTGGGTGTAACTGCCCAGTGCCCGAAACTGGGTGGGCATTGAGAACCCTTCCCCCACCCTAGTGGAGGAAGTGGAAGATGATGAGATAAGATGAATTAATAATGATATAATTCAATATGGGTGATGTGGTGGTTACCACATTCTCCTCTCAGCGCTGGGGATCGAGAGTCGAATCCAAATTGGTGGAGTTTCCATGTTCTCCCAGTGTCTGCATGGGTTTCCTACCACCGTCCATAAAAATGGATTCAAGATAAATTAAATGCACTAAATTGCCCCATATAGTGCGTGTTTGTGTGTGTCTGTGCGAGTGAGTGTGTATCCAGCGACAGATTGGTGCCCTTTACTGGGTGTAACTGCCCAGCGCCTGAAACGTTCTCCCCTGGATGGGCATGACGAACCTTCCTTCCCCCATAACCCTTGTAGAGAATTCAGCAGAGGAGAATGAATGAATTACCATGGCCATCCAGGGGAGAACGTTTCGGGCGCTGGGCAGATACATCCAGGACAGGACGCCTATCTATCACTGGATACACACTTACTCACACAGACACACACTTTATGGGGCAATTTAGAGAATTCAATTGACTTGATCCATGTTTATGGACTGTGGAAGGAAACCGGAGAACCCGGAGGAAACCCACGTGGACACGGGGAGAACATGGAAACTTCACCCAGATTGGGATTTGAACCCGGGAATCCCTAGCGCTGAGAGGAGAACATGCCAACCACGAAGCCACCGTGCCACCTCACACAGACACTAAGCACACACTCAGTCACTCGCACAGACACACTCTATATGGGGCAACTTGGATAGTTCAATTGACCTTGATCCATGTTTTTGGACTGTGGGAGCAAACAGGAGAACCCAGAGGAAACCCACGTGGACACGGGGAGAACATGGAAACTCAACCCAGATGGGGATTCAAACCGGTGATCACTAGCGCTGAGAGGAGAACATGCCAACCACTAAGCCACCGTACCACCCATGAATGAATGAATAAATAAATAAATAAATAAATGAATTCAACATTCAATACCAAAATAAAAGTCTTTATACGACGCTTTTTGCAGGATAATAATTGAATTAGTATTTTTTTAGGGTTAGTTGCATTGTACAGTACCAGGTTTTGCCGCTAGGCGGCAGCACGTGTTTACATCTGCGCCTTCTAATGACATCATCACCAGCAGACCCCTCACGCCGTGTGTCTGCACTTGAAGGGTGAAAACTCTTTAATGGTAAGTTTGATGTGTTTGCTCTTTATTTTGATTTAATATTCGCATGGTTTCGAAGAAAGTTTCCTAAAGTCGCTCTTTTTTATCAGAACGAGTAGCTAAAGTACGACTTTTGCTAGTAATCTGTTGTAAGATAATATACAGTAATATGGCTCCTTCAGTCAAGTTTATCTTTGATATATGTATCAGTAAAATGCAGGGATTTTGTTGCTTTGTTGTATAAAACACGCACTGAGGTTTATTTTGTGTTATGAATGAGAACGGGACGTCACAGTAATGATGAGATGTTCGAAGCTTTTCACAGAGTCGGTTCTTGTAAAACGGCTCCCAAGTAAGAGCCGGCTCTTTCGGATGAAATATAAATGGTTTGTGTTTGAATGTCATTTGCAAAAAGCGTATTTTCTAACAGGACGGGGTTTAAAAACAAAGCATATATATATATATATATATATATATATATATATGTATATATGGTGGCCCGGTGGCTTAGTGGTTAGCATGTTCTCCTCTTAACCTTGTGGATTCAGGTTCGAATCCCAATCTGGGTGGAGTTTTCATGTTCTCCCCGTGTCCGCGTGAGTTTCTCTGGTTTCCTCCCACAGTCCAAAAACATGAATCAAGGTCAATTGAATTCTTCAAGTTGCCCCATATAGAGTGTGTCTGTGTTAGTGAGTGTGTGTCCAATGATAGATTGGTGTCCTGTCCTGGGTGTATCTGCCCAGCGCCCAAGACACTCTGCCCTGAATGGGCATGGAGAACCCCCAAGACGCTAGTAGAGGATAAAGCTGAAGATAATGGATGGATATATATATATATATATATGTTTAGCTAAAATATAAGGCAACATTTAATATTAAATTAAGAGCCGTTTAGGAATCGGCTCTTTTTTTTGTACTAGATAAAGTACAGTGATCTCTTTTGCCTGCAGTAGTTACACACAGAGGAATTAGTCCTCCACCTTTAACCTGTGTATTAAAACCCACACACATCTATCTATCTATCCATTATCTTCCGCTTTATCCTATATCACGGTCACGGGGGGGGGGGGCAGTTCCCCATGCCCATCCAGGAGAGAACGTTTCGGGCGCTTGGCAGATATACCCAGGACAGGGCGCCAATCCATCGCTGGGCACACACTCACTCACACAGACATGGATAGAGCACACACTCCATCACACAGATGGAGACTCCACCCAGATTGGGATTCGAACCGCGCTTAGAGGCGAACGTTCTAACCACTAAGCCACCGTGCCCATATATATATTCATTCATTCATTATCTCCCGCTTATCCTCTATTAGGGTCGCGGTGGGGTTCCCCATGCCCATCCAGGGGAGAACGTCTCGGGCGCTGGGCAGATACACCCAGGACAGGGCGCCAATCCATCGCTGGGCACACACTCACTCACACAGACACACTCTATATGGGGCAATTTTGAGAAATCAATTAACTTGATCCATGTTTTTGGACTGTGGGAGGAAACCGGAGAACCCGGAGGAAACCCACGCAGACACGGGGAGAACATGGAAACTCCACCCAGATGGGGATTCGAACTGGGAATCCCTAGCGCTGAGAGGCGAATGTGCTAACCACTAAGCCACCGTGCCGCCACCCATATATATATGTATAAATGTGTGTGTGTATGTATGTATATATACAGTATATATGTATATATATATATATATATATATATATATATATATATATATATATATGTATACGTCAACCACCCGCCCTTGGCATACAAACATTTGGGGGAAAAATATATGATAAGGTTTGTAATTGTTTTCGGTTATTAAACCTGATGGTTTTTTTTAAAACTGATACTTTTCTATGACATTGTTCCCGATGCATTACAGCAATATTCCTTTTCTCAGCAGGTGATGTACTAACATTAAGGAAATGGCGGTATCAGCTTTGTGTCGAGCTCTGAATTCTTTTTCTTTCTCTCCAAGAACCCTGTCAGCTCAGGTAAGACATGCACCACCTGGTTTTCCAAACATTTGATTATTGGTCAATATTAGGGGTGCCAATGTCTGGCGATTCGATTCCGATATTTGATGTCACGATTCGATCCAAAATCGATTTTTGATTCAGAATCGACGTTTCAGTTCAAATGGTCTTTAAATTTAGTTTAAATTTTGTGATTGACGAGATGAGACGACGATGTAAACAAATAGGACGTTTATTTAAACCGATACTTTCAGGTTCCGTCCTGTATCAAATCTTTCTGCCTCATTTTATATTTATATAAAAATATAGGATTGAGCTAAATTAAAATGAGCAGTGTTAGATTAGCTTAGCTGCCTGGCTTTTAATTACATAAAAACATCAATCAACAATTAAATCTAAATATATTACTACAAAAGTTTACCATAGTGCATTAACCTTTAATCCAAACTAAAATACAGACTTTACAGTCACAGTGCATTTAGATTATTCATTCATTCATTATCTCCCGCTTTATTCTCTATTAGGGTTACAGTGAGGGTTCCCCATGCCCATCCACGGGAGAACGTCTCGGGCGCTGGGCAGATACACCCAGGACAGGACGCCAATCCATCGCTGGACACACACTCACTCACACAGACACACTCTATATGGGGCAATTTGGAGAATTCAATTGACTTGATCCATGTTTTTGGACAGTTGGAGGAAACCGGAGAACCCGGAGGAAACCCACGCAGACACGGGGAGAACATGGAAACTCCACCAAGATGGGGATTCGAACCTGGAATCCCTAGCGCTGAGAGGAGAACATGCTAACAACTAAGCCACCGTGCCACCATGCATTTAGATTATATATATATATATATATATACACACATAATTATATGACTTAGTGGTTTAGCACGTTCACCTCTCAGCACTAGGGATTCCCGGTTCGAATCCCTATCTGGGTGGAGTTTCCATGTTCTCCCCGTGTCTGCGTGGGTTTCCTCCAGGTTCTCCGGTTTTCTGCCACAGTCCAAAAACATGGATCAAGTTAATTGAATTCTCAAAATTGCCCCATATAGAGTGTGTGAGTGAGTGAGTGTGTGCCCAGCGATGGATTGGCGCCCTGTCCTGGGTCTATCTGCCCAGCGCCCGAGATGTTCTCCCCTGGATGGGCATGGGGAACCCCACCGCGACCCTAATAGAGGATAAGCGGGAGATAATGAATGAATGATAATTATATGATATTTTAAGGAAGAAACCCTGTAAGGACCAAGACTCAGTGATGGACTCATCCTCCTTAAGTGGTCGATCCAGGGGGAGAACATGAACACTTTACCCAGATTGAGATTCGAACCTGGATCCCCAGCGTTGTAAGGCGGACATGCTAACCACTACCCCACCGTGTCGCCCCGTTTCTGCTCCACCACATCATTTTGCTCCAATGTTCTCTTAGCTGCGTGTTTTCCTTCATGTGCAATGAACCAACCCCCGATTTTTGAATTTATTTTAAATTCATTCATTATATTCTGCTCAGGGGCGGCACGGTGGCTTAGTGGTTAGCAAGTTCTCTGGGCATTCTCCCCGTGTCCACGTGGGTTTCCTCCGGGTTCTCCGGTTTCCTCCCACAGTCCAAAAATATGGATTAAGGTCAATTGAGTTCTCCAAATTGCCCCATATAGAGAGTGAGTGTGTGTCCAGAGATAGATTGGTGTCCTGTCCTGGGTCTATCTGCCCAGCACCCAAGACGTTCTCCCCTGGATGGGCATGGGGGCGACCCTAATAGAGGATAAGCGGAAGATGATGGATGGATCTTGCGCTTAATCAAGTCAAGTTATTTATTTATAGAGCGCTTTTTACAACAGTACATCGTCACAAAGCAGCTTTACAGAACGAAAAGCCTTTAAACCCCTCCGGTTTCCTCCAACAGCCCAAAAACATGGATCAAGGTCATGTGAATTCTTCAAATTGCCCCATATAGAGTGTGTCTGTGTGAGTGTGTGTGTCCAGTGATAGATAGGCGTCCTGTCCTGGATGGGGAACCCCCCACGACCCTAGGACTCGAGGGTTTTCCATTTGTTTAATATCTGTAACACGGCTGTCCTACATGGTTGTTGAGTCTTGGTCCTCCCAAGGTTTCTCCCTTGAATAACAACATAAAAGGGAGTTTTGTCTTGCCACTGTCGCTTCGGCTTGCTCTATAAATAATAATTCATTAATCTATGAATAATTCATTAATCTAACTAATGCAGCCTGAGCTGAAATCGTTTTTAATAAGCACACGTTGCATTTTAAAGTCATTTAAACTTATAAAACTGAGGAATTTCATACGTTTATTTGGAGCTCTGCAACTTTTCTACTAAAACCAGATTATTCAAAGAGCAAGCCAAGCGACAGTGGCAAGACAAAACTCCCTTTTATGTTGTTATTCAAGGGAGAAACCTTGTGAGGACCAAGACTCAACAACCATGTAGGACAGCCGTGTTACAGATATTAAACAACTGGAAAAACCTCGAGTCCTAGGGTCGTGGGGGGTTCCCCATCCAGGGGTTAACGTTTGGAGAATGAACCCAGACACACTGAGTCATGTGCTTTTATAATTCGGGAAGTTGCCCTGAAAAAAAAAGAAAAGAAAAAAAGAGAAAGCCTCCTCGACCCCATGGATCCATGTTTTTGCTTTAAGGTGGTACATGCTTCAGCTTCAGGGCACCACACCGTAAAACATATGCAGAAATGTTTTCTTTGTGAACTTTGTGAACAGTTATGCGCTACATCTGCGGTACGGAATGCAGCCGGAGCCGAAGTTCTTCTCTGGTCAGAGAAGATCCGCTTGTTTAGCACCACCACGTTCCTCACACAGAACAGCACACTGTGGAAACAAAGGAAGAAGTACACTATTCGCCCCATTGGTGTCAAGAAGACGGGGGGCAGGGACCACACGGGTACAGCTTTGTCCTCTGCGTGTGTGTCCTCTGTGTGGGTGGGTGTGGGTGTGTCTCTCTGTGTGGGTGTGTCTCGGTGTGGGTGTGGCTCTCTGTGTGGGTGTGTCTCTCTGTGGGGGTGTGGGTGTGTCTCTCTGTGTGGGTGTGTCTCTCTGTGGGTGTGTCTCTCTGTGGGTGTG
>JAFMOD010000527.1:253785-280717 GCA_019802435.1 Corydoras maculifer
TAGGCCGGATTCGCAGGCATGGTATTGGAGGGGGACACAAACAGAGGTACAGGATGATCGATTTTCAGCGTCTGCACTTTGAACCAGGCAGAGAGGGAACACAGCTGGATGAGCGAGTTGTGGAGGTGCGCTACGACCCCTGCAGGTACAAAAAGACACCTGCAGATCCAGCAACGTTATACGAGGACATATAACCAGTTTAACTGTGACCAAATCACTTCATCCATCCATTATCTTCCGCTTCATCCTATATTAGGGTTGGGGGGGGGGGGGCGGTTTCCCCATGCCCATCCAGGGGAGAACGTTTCAGGCGCTGGGCAGATAGACCCAGAACAGGACACCAATCTATCACTGGACACACACTCACTCACACACACTATATGGGGCAATTTGGAGAATTCAATTGACTTTGATCCATGTTTTTGGATGAAGAACCCGGAGGAAACCCACACGGACATGGGGAGAACATGGCAACCACCCAGATTGCAATTCGCACCGGGAATCCCTAGCGCTGAGTGGAGAACATGCTAACCCCCCATTTGTATCCATCTGTTTTAATGCGTCTGTATTATCTTATTTCTCTCAGGACAGCAGACATTGCCCTGGTTGCCGGGGGCAACCGGAAGCGTTGGATCATTGCTACTGAGAACATGCAGGCCGGCGATTTGATCAAAACCTCGTCCGTGATTGGTCGCATGGCGGTGCTGGCGAACGAGGGCAATGCCCACCCCTTGGGTGCACTTCCTGTGGGCACGCTGATCAACAACCTGGAGCTGCAGCCTGGAAAAGGAGCCCAGTACATCCGAGCAGCAGGTTAGCGCCCGAGCGCCGTCATGATGTCATGTGACCTCAGGCCGCACTCTGACGGTGTTCTGTAATGGACTCCACTCTGGCTTTAGGAACATGTGGAGTTCTACTGCGCAAAGTGAACGGAACGGCGATCGTCCAGCTGCCTTCAAAACAACAAATCCAGGTTTGAATTTTATTCTCACTTAATATTAGGGGAGGGCGGCACGGGGGTTTAGTGGTTGGCATGTTCTCCTCTCAGCACTAGTGATTCCCGGTTCGAATCCCCATCTGGGTGGAGTTTCCATGTTCTCCCCGTATCCGCGTGGGTTTCCTCCGGGTTCTCCGGTTTCCTCCCACAATCCAAAAACATGGATCAAGTCAATTAACCTCTCCAAATTGCCCCATATAGAGTGTGTCTGTGTGAGTGAGTGTGTGTCCAGTGATAGATTGGTGTCCTGTCCTGGGTGTATCTGCCCAGCGCCCGAAATGTTCTCCACTGGATAGACCCCCCCCCCTCCATGTATGGATGGAGATATGAGGGTTTGTTTGGTCAATTGTTTTTTCATTATCTACTCCAACTTCTGCTTTATCCTCTACTTGGGTCATGGTGGGGGGCTGTTACCCATGCCCATCCAGGGAAAAAGGTTTCGGGAGCTGGGCAGATACACCCAGGAGAGGGTGCTAATCTATCACTGGACACACACTCACTCACACAGACACACTCTATATGGGGCATTCATTCATTTGTTCATTATCTTCAGCTTTATTCTCTATTAGGGTCGTGAGGGGGGTTCCACATGCCCATCCAGGGGAGAACGTTTCGGGCGCTGGGCAGATAGACCCAGGACAGGGCGCCAATCCATCGCTGGTCACACACTCACTCACACAGACACACTCTATATGGGGCAATTTGGAGAATTCAATTGAGTTGCTCCATGTTTTTGGACTGTGGGAGGAAACCGGAGAACTTGGAGGAAACCCACGCAGACACGGGGAGAACATGGAAACTCCACCCAGATGGGGATTCGAACCGGGAATCCAAGTTCAAGTTTAAGTAATTAATTTATAGAGCGCTTTTTACAACAGTACATCGTCACAAAGCAGCTTTATAGAGTTGTAAGAGTTTGTAGAGTTGTAAAACCCCCAAAGACCATGCGGAAGCGACAGTGGCAAGAAAAAACCAAGGAAGTAACCTTGTGAGGACCAAGAATCAGTGGGGGGCTCATCCTCCTTGAGCGGCCAGCAGCATCAACAGTGTAGGACAGAAAACTCAAACAACTGGAGAACTACATGTGAGTCCATTAAGGGCGTCCTGCAGGACCGCCAGTCCAATTAATATTCAGGTTCCATCCAGTAAAGCACGGCATTTAATTAATAAGTGATTGATTGACACAGTGCATCATGTGACTCCGGCATCACTCACTACATAGTTGAGATGGCACCCCTGAACAGCATCATTTCACCCCCCCCCCCCTAATGATGAGGTAAAACAAAACACCAGCACACACTGATCACAGGTTACCCCCCCAACACAGCCAAGCCTGAGATCTCCATCTTAATCTACAGGGGATTCATTAAACGCCAGATGAAATAAATGTCTTTTTAATTGATTTTCAAAGATTAATAGTGATTCAGAATCACGAACAGTAACTGGAAGGCTATTCCAAAGTTGAGGAGCCTTGTGGGAGCACGCTCTTCCACCAGCAGTAATTTCATTTCTTCTAGGAGCTAAGAGTAGGAGCTAATCCCTAGCGCTGCGAGAAGAACATGCTAGAAAACAAACATCTAGGTTTAAATTGTCTGTATATTGTTTTTTGTTTTCGGGGAGCTTTCCACCCTAAATCCTTCAAATTTGCTTTCCTTCTGCTAATTATTCCTAAAGGTCTCACCGTTCAGCCGACGATTCCTATTTACCATGAATGCTGTTCATCTCCTGCCTTTCTGCCCCTTTGCCCTCCCCCGTTTTTCTTTCTGCCTGTAGGTTAGTGAAATGTGCGTGGCGACTGTGGGAAGGGTGTCGAACGTCAATCATAACAAGCGCGTGATCGGGAAGGCAGGGCGGAATCGTTGGTTGGGAAAACGCCCTTCCAGCGGTCTGTGGAAGAGGAAGGGTGGTTGGGCTGGCCGGAAGATTAAACCGCTACCGGCAATGAAGAGCTACGTCAATCTGCCCTCCATCTCCAAAACCTGAGTGCGTGCATGTTGGAGAACATGTTCTAAAGATCCGAAACATGAAACCAGGTGTAATTTATGTCCAAATAAAATCTTTTGCGTTCAACTCTTATAATCACTCTTATATTTGATTTCCCTCATTTGTGTTGGATCCTGATTCAGGTCCAGGGGGTGGGAGTGCCTATTCAAGCACTCGATCAGTTGTTGTGGTTGACGACTTGCTGTTTGAGGTCATCTACATGACATCATTGGGCAGATGCTTACATCCCAATCAACTTACAAGTATCCCAATCTGATGGTTTGGGTCAAGTAATTTATTTATAAAGCCCTTTTTATAATAGTAAATTGTCATGAAGCAGCTTTACAGCCCTTATAATCCCTTAAACCCCTAAAGAGCAAGCCGAGCGACAGTGGCAAGACAAAACTCCCTGTTATGTTGATATTTTCAGGAAGAAACCTTGTGAGGACCAAGACTTAGTGGAGGACTTATCCTCCTTGAGGGGCCGGCAGCATCAACAGTGTAGGACACCAATGTACAGACTGTGTGATGATCATGTGACCTGTATTTAACAATTGAATAACTATATAAGTCCATTGAGGTTGTAAATTGGTTAATTGGCTACTCTAAATTGCCCCTATCTAAAATTGCCCTGGTATAGTGTGGGGGTCTGTGTAAGAGAGTGTGCCCAGTGATAGATTGGCGCCCTGTCCCGGGTGTATCTATTTTTACAATATTACATCGTCACAAAGCAGCATTAGTGTCATAAGCCTTTAAAACCCCAACGAGCAAACTGAAGCGACAGTGGCAAGACAAAACTCCCTGTTATGTTGATATTTTAAGGAAGAAACCTTGTGAGGACCAAGACTCGGTGGAGGACTCATCCTCCTTGAGAGGTCGGCAGCATCAACAGTGTAGGACACCAATGTACAGACTGTGTGATCATGTGATCTGTATTCAACAATTAAAAAACTATATAACAACACCTCAAAAGAAACAAATTGCCCCATATAGAGTGTGTCTGTGTGAGTGAGTGTGTGTCCAGTGATAGATTATCGTCCTGTCCTGGGTCTATCTGCCCAGCGCCCGAAACATTCTCCCCTGGATGGGCATAGGGAACCCCCCCCCCCCCTCTTTTACAGGATAAAGTGGAAGATGATGGATGGATGCTCAAGTGTCCACAATGACAGTCCAAATTGGTGGACATTGGGATTTGAACCCTCAACCTTCAAGTTGCAGGTCTATCACTCTAACCACTGAATTTGCACACACACTGAAACTGTGATCTATATGAGGAGCCTTCCTATGACTCCTTATGTGCTCGAAGCCCAAACCCCTAAAGAACAAGATGAATGCTGGCAGAGCAAACTCCTTGGTGGTGGATGTTTTTAAGGAATACACCTTGTGAGGTCCAGAAACCCAGAGGGAGGGACTCATTCTCTATAAGTGGCCAGGGACATGGAACTTAAAACACTGCAATTTGCTTAACTGAACTGCTAACTGTCAAAATGCTAGTTTTCAATGTTGCAATATGTTATTTAGCCACCAGATGGCACTCTGACCTTTCAGTTCCCAAAAGCTGGATTTCATATATATATATATATATATATATATATATATATATATATATATATATATTATTTAAATATTTGTTTATGTGTAAAATTATTTAAAAAATTCAAAACAATTTAAATTATATATATAGGAATATATATAGGTGGCACAGTGGCTTAGTAGTTAGCATGTTCTCCTCTCAGCACTCAGCACTAGGGATTTCCGGTTCGAATCCCAATCTGGGTGGAGTTTCCATGTTCTCCCCGTGTCTGCGTGGGTTTCCTCCGGGTTCTCCGGTTTCCTCCCACAGTCCAAAAACATGGATCAAGTTAATTGAATTCTCAAAACAATTGCCCCCTATAGAGTGTGTCTGTGTGAGTGAGTGTGTGCCCAGCGATGGATTGGGGCCCTGTCCTGGGTCTATCTGCCCAGCGCCCGAGACGTTCTTCCCTGGATGGGCATGGGGAACCCCACCGCGACCCTAATAGAGGATAAGCGGGAGATAATGAATGAATGAATGAATGAATGTAAAATTATTTTAAAAATTTAAAACAATTTAAATTATATATATAGGAATATATATAGGTGGCACAGTGGCTTAGTAGTTAGCATGTTCTCCTCTCAGCACTCAGCACTAGGGATTTCTGGGTGGAGTTTCCATGTTCTTACCGTGTCTGTGTGGGTTTCCTCCGGGTTCTCCGGTTTCCTCCCACAGTCCAAAAACATGGATTAAGTCAGCTAAATTCTTCAATTTGCCCCATATAGAGTGTGTCTTTGTGAGTGAGTGTGTGTCCAGTGATAGATTGGCGTCCTGTCCTGGATGTATCTGCTGACACTAATATAGGATAAAGTGGAAGATGATGGATGGATATATATATATATATATATATGTACACACATATATATTTTATTATTCAAATTGTTTACATTTTCAAAAATTATTTTAAATGTAAATAAATTGTATAAATTTTTACATTTTTTAAATTACATTTATATTGCTATTATTCCATTATAGTTATACATTTATTTTACATAGAACAATTTAGCATGGTTTAGTCACCTACTAGAGGTTTTTATAAATAGCTTTTTTAAAATTATGCACTAATATGGATCCATATCATTATTTTTTTTTATAGTTCAAACGGTAAGGATTTATCATAATTCATTACACCCAGGACAGGACACCAATCTATCACTGGACACACACTCACTCACACAGACGCACTCTATATGGGGCAATTTGGAGAATTCAATTAACCTTGATCCATGTCCAGAGAACCCGGAGGAAACCCACACGGACACGGGGAGAACATGGAAGAACATGGAAACTCCACCCAGATTGGGATTCCCGAAACGTTCTACCCACTCCCACCCCACGCTACTCTAGTAGAGGATTAAGGGGAGGATAATGGTTGGATGAAAAATCTATTTAGAGTTTCTGATATGTTTAAATTTCATATTTGTAGTGTAGCACATTTCTTTAATAAACATCCTTCCATTATCTTCCGCTTTATCCTCTATTAGGGTCGTGGTGGGGTTCCCCATGCCCATCTAGGGGAGAACGTTTCGGGCACTGGGCAGATACACCCAGGACAGGACGCCGATCCATCACTGGGCACACACTCACTCACAAAGACACACTCTATATGGGGCAATTGGAGAATTCAATTGACCTTGATCCATGTTTTTGGACTGTGGGAGGAAACCGGAGAACCCGGAGGAAACCCACACGGACACGGGGAGAACATGGAAACTCCACCCAGATTGGGATTTGAACCGGGAATGATGAACAGCTTTCTATTAACTGTTGCATTTTTTTTGTCAGGCTCTAGGTTCTTCCCATGTCTGTGTGGGTTTCCTCCGGGTTCTCCGGTTTCCTCCCACAGTCCAAAAACACATGGATTTAAGGTATATTGGCTGCTCTACTTTACTCCTTTATAGTGTGTGTGTGTGTTTGTCTGTCTGTGACTGAGAGTGTACCCAGCAATGGATTGGCTCTCTGCTCTACCCCCCCCCCCACACACACACACAACCCTAGTAGAGGATTAAGTGGAAGATAATGAGATAAGATGAAAATAAACTGTATGCTGCTCCGGCTGACTCTGGGTCAGTCAATCTGTAATTGATTTTTTAAGTGAGTATATACTGCATGCACTTTTAAGCAGTTTTGGACTCCGACGTCAGCAGCCCTGTATACGGCCCATGAAGGGTTAGGTGCCTTGCCCAAGGGCACTTCAGTCATAATACCTAGTGAGAATCGATCGTCTATTATGTTAAAGCTCTTATATCCATCCATTACCTTCAACTTAATCCTCTACTAGGTTTTTGGACTGTGGGAGGAAACCAGAGAACCTGGAGGAAACACGGGACACGGGGAGAACATGGAAACTCCACCCAGGCTGGCATTCGAACCTGGATCCCCAGCGCTGAGAGGAGAAGATGCTAAACACTAAACCACCGTGCCGCCCGCAAATAAAAAAAATTTTAAAACAAAGTTCTCCTCTCATCTCGATATGTTCTGCTTAATTATACACTAGGGACGAGGGGTGGGGTTCCCCATGCCCATCCAGGGGAGAACGTTTCGGGCGCTGGGCAGATACACCCAGGACAGGGTGCCAATCTATCACTGGACACACACTCACTCACACACACACACTCTATATGGGGCAATTTGGAGAACTCAGTTGACCTTGATCCATGTTTTTGGACTGTGGGATGAAACCGGAGAACCCGGAGGAAACCCACGCGGACACGGGAAGAACATGGAAACTCCACCCAGATTAAGATTTGAACCCCAATCCCCGGGGCTGAGAGGAGAACATGCCAACCTCTCATCTTATTACCTTCCATTTATTGCTGTACTAGGGACTAGGGTCGCGGGGGGGTTCCCCATGCCCATCCAGGGGAGAACGTTTCGGGCGCTGGGCAGATAAACCCAGGACAGGACGCCAATCTATCACTGGACACACACTCACTCACACACACACACACTGTATAAGGGCAATTAAAAACAGCCAATTGACCTTGATCCATGTTTTTGGACTGTGGAAGGAAACCGGAGAACATGGAAACTCCACCCAGATTGGGATTCGAACCGGGAATCCCTAGTGCTAAGAGGAGAACATGCTAACCACCAAGCCAGCTCGTTTTAATTGACTGTTTTTTCAATTAAGGTTTAATTTCCGACCTTTATTTCTAGGTTTAGAGTTTCACACAGAAACTCTGTATCTTTGTGTTTTTGCCGCAGATCAAGGGGAGAATTAAGGTGTTAAGGGGATCGCTGCCACGGCGATACTAATTAGAAAGGGAAAACTATAAAGCATTGCTGTTTAACTGCGCGCTCTGGCATGGTTTACTGATCTTATATTGCAATCGGGGTTCTCGGTAAGTGCTGCTTAATACAGCTTTCCAAATGGATTTGGCTTTGGCTTTTATAGCCCCGCTCTCCTGAGCAAGCTGCGCAAAATCTGGAATAAAAGAATAAAGTTCAGTGTGAGAAGACCTCGAGTCTCATACACACTGCCATGAGGACGATTCCATCCATCCATCCATTATCTTCCTCTTCATCCTCTATTAGGGTCGCGGGGGGGTTCCCCATGCCCATCCAGGGGAGAACGTTTCGGGCGCTGGGCAGATAGACCCAGGACAGGACACCAATCCATCGCTGGACACACACTCACTCACACAGACACACTCTATATGGGGCAATTTGGAGAATATTAATTGACTTGATCCATGTTTTTGGACTGTGGGAGGAAACCGGAGAACCCGGAGGAAACCCACGCAGACTATCCATCACTCGGCACACACTCACCCAGTCACACAGTCTATATGGGGCAATTTAGAGCAGGCAGTTCACCTTGAATCCATGTTTTTGGACTGTGGGAGGAAATCTCAGCTGGGAAGAATGTGGAAACTCCACCCAGATTGGGTATCGAACCAGGATCCCCAGCGCTGAGAAGAGAACATACTAATCTAAATTAATAATGTATTGTTCATTTATCCATCCATTATCTTCCGCTTTATCTAGGGTTAACTAGGGGGGGGGGGGTGTTCCCCATGCCCATCCAGGGGGGAACATTTCGGGCGCTGGGCAGATACACCCAGGTCAGGGTGCCAATCTATCACTGGACACACACTTACTCACACACACGCACTCCATATGGGGCAATTTGGAGAATTCAATTAACCTTGATCCATGTTTTTGGACTGTGGGAGGAAACCAGAGAACCCGGAGGAAACCCATGCGGACACGGGGAGAACATGAAACTCCACCCAGATGGGGATTCGAACCAGGAATCCCTAGTGCTGAGAGGAGAACATGCTAAACCACCATGCCGCACGCTCCTTTAATCATCACTTAATTATATACGGCATGGACTTAATTGCTCGAAAATAATGTTCTACCTCAAACTGGTTCCATGTTTATACATTGTGGTTATAACACAAGGGCGGCATGATGGCTTAGTGGTTAGCATGTTCTCCTCTCAGCGGTTTAAATCCCCGTGTCTGCGTGGGTTTCCTCTGGGTTCTCCGGTTTCCAAAAACATGGATCAAGGTCAATTGATTTCTCCCAATTGCCCCATATAGAGTGTGTCTGTGTGAGTGAGTGTGTGCCAAGTAATAGATTGGCGTCCTGTCCTGGGTGTATCTGCCCAGCGCCCGAATTGTTCTCCTCTGGATGGGCATGGGGAACCCCACCACGACCCTAATAGAGGATAAAGCAGAAGATAATGGATGGACGTTCTCCTAGCACTAGTGATTCCTGGTTCGAATCCCCATCTGGGTTGAGTTTTCATGTTCTTTCCATGTCCGTGTGGGTTTCCTCCGGGTTCTCCGGTTTACTCCCACAGTCCAAAAACATGGATCAAGTCAGCTGAATTTTCCAAATTGCCCCATATAGAGTGTGTCTTTGTGAGTAAGTGTGTGTCCAGTGATAGATTGGCGTCCTGTCCTGGATGTATCTGCCCCCCTGGATGTATCTGCTGCCCCCCCCCCCCCCACGACCATAATAGAGGATAAAGTGGAAGATAATGGATGGATAAAGAGAACAATTCATGATTAATTTAGATTAGCATGTTCTCCTCTCAGCGCTGGGGATCCTTCTTTCCTTCTTTCCCTCCACTTTCCTCCTGCAGTCCAAAAACGTGGCTTCAAGGTGAATCTCTAAATTGCCCCATATAGATTGTGTGACTGGGTGAATGTGTGTCCAGCGATAGATAATCTGCTTGGGTTTCCTCCGGGTCCCACCCCCCCCTCCCCCAGTGACCCTGGTAGAGGATAAAGCAGAAGATAATGGGTTATAACATAAGAGGCTCGGTACACATAACCAGATCTGATGCAACACCCTGTGCCAACTTCATAGTTGGCGCTGTTTTTTAGTTTCAATTAATTATTTGGCTGGTCGTTAAAGATTTCCTTTAACTGCAGACTCATCTGCATCTTTTCCATTCTTCCGATGCATCCCGCGGTTCACAAGCCTCATAGAGACAGCTGTTCCCTGCCAACACACAATATGGAATATCGGAAGGGCAGTAAGTCTATACAGATGTAGGGATCGGATCTGGACATGCGTTTGGCTCGTGTATAAAGGAAGAGTAATAAATTGGCTTAGAGCAGCCACACTTATAATATGTAATTAGCTTTTTTTTTTTTATAGCGCTGCTGCACTTCAAAGTAAGTCTATTAATAAGCTTAGTTCTGTGTAGCTGGCAGTTGGGGGGACGGCAGCAAATAATTTCATTGACAGTAAATAACGAGGATTAAATCAACCACAGGGCACAGGCACCTTACAGGAAAATCATTTTTATTTCTAACGTTATGGAATTATTTATTGCCGCGCTGAGCGATGCACTGCGGTTAGGACGTCCACCTGTCAGCACTGAGGATCCTGGTTGGAATCCCGTCCATCCATCTATTAGCCATTCATTAGTATGTAGAACTACAAAGTCCATCTATATGGTAAGGACCCCACATAGAAGGTAATATAATACCCCCTCTATGGGCGTCCTGATCATCAGAGAACATACTAAAGCGGACTAACAAAGTATGAGAAACTACAGAATGGAACTATAGAACTACAAAGTCCATCTATATGATCAGGACCCCCACAGAGCAGGTATTATTAGGGTGGTGGATGATGGTACGAGTGGATCTGACCCCTGTATGTTCTGATTGATGGACTGTTCTCTATCCAGCAGCACTGCTGTGTCTGATCCACTAACACAGCACCACCATGTCAGCATCACTGCACTACTAAGAATCATCCACCACCTTAATACCTCCTCTGTGGGCGTCCTGATCATCAGAGAACATACTAAAGCGGACTAACAAAGTATGTAGAGAAACAGATGAACTACAGAATGGAACTGTAGAACTACAAACTCAATGTATCTGATTAGCAGAACTAAAAAAACATACAGAGCTGAGGAGGTGGACCTAATAAAAGGCCTGCTGAGTGTTTCGTATGCATTTAAAGTTATATAGAGATGATCAGCTCTCAGGAAAACTAAACACAGAGAGAAGTAATAGCTCTGAATTCCTCGTATAACGGCTGCTACCAACCCCCCACATAACAAGTGTACTTTGATTTAGTGTTTTTTTTTTTTTGTTTTTTTTTGCAGACTGGAGAAACTTCAGTGACTGGTCAAACTAAGCTGTTTCCTTAGAAACTGGTAAGTGCACCTACTGAGATAAATAAAAAAAAAAAGCAGGACGGATTTCTGAGCCAGGGTTAAAGAGAAAAGCAGTCCCAGACGAGCAGGAGATAAATCAGGCTAAAAGAGAAACATCTGATTTAATATGGAATCAGGACACACCAAAAAAGAATAAAATCAAATAAACAACCCAGTCACAAGACTGAGAAAGAGTCCATCATTAATGTTATCAAAAGAAAGGAGAGAGAGGAGGAAAGAAAGAGAACAGGACCAAGAAATATTAAGATATTAAATATATGGTTATATATTTATGTATTATGGTGGCACGGTGGCTTAGTGGTTAGCATGTTTTCCTCTCAGCACTAGGGATTCCCGGTTCGAATCCCCATCTGGGTGGAGTTTCCATGTTCTTCCCGTGTCTGTGTGGGTTTCCTCCGGGTTCTCTGGTTTCCTCCCACAGTCCAAAAACATGAATCAAGTTAACTGAATTCTTAAAAGAAATTGCCCCATATAGAGTGTGTCTGTGTGAGTGAGTGTGTGCCCAGCGATGGATTGGCGCCCTGTCCTGGGTCTATCTGCCCAGCGCCCGAGACGTTCTCCCCTGGATGGGCATGGAGAACCCCAACGCGACCCTAATAGAGGATAAAGAGGGAGAAAATGAATAAATGAATGAATATTTATATATTATGGCGGCACTTTGGCTTAGTGGTTAGTACTTTCTCCTCTCAGCACTAGGGATTCCCGGTTCGAATCCCCATCTGGGTGGAGTTTCCATGTTCTCCCCGTGTCTGTGTGGGTTTCCTCCGGGTTCTCTGGTTTCCTCCCACAGTCCAAAAACATGGATCAAGTTAACTGAATTCTCCAAATTGCCCCATATAGAGTGTGTTTGAGTGAGTGAGTGTGTGCCCAGCGATGGATTGGCAGCCTGTCCTGGGTGTGTCTGCCCAGCGCCTGAGATGTTCTCCCCTGGATGGGCATGGGGAACCTCACCGCGACCCTAATAGAGAATAAAGCGGAAGATAATGGATGGATTCCCATGTGACCATATGATATGATGGTTCCATGGTGGCTGACAGGAGCCATGCACAACACACTGCAGCCTTCTTTAAATTAATTAATACATTCATTCATTATCTTCCGCTTAACCCTCTACTATGGATAAGGGGGGCCATCCAGGGAAGAAACCTTTTGGGCGCTGGGCAGATACAGTGTGCCAATATATCACTGGGTAAACGAGGATATCATGGAAACTCCACCCAGATTGGGATTTAAACCTGGATCCCGATCGTTGAGAGGCAGACGTGCTAATCAATAAGCCACTCTCCTCCTGAAATTATCCATCTATCAATCCATTATCTTCAGCTTTATCCTCTATTAGGGTCGCAGGGGGTTCTCCATGCCCATCCAGGGGAGAACGTTTCGGGCGCTGGGCAGATACACCCAGGACAGGACGCCAATCTATCAATGGATACACACTCACTTACACAAACGCACACTATATGGGGCAATTTAGAGAATTGAATTGACCTTGAATCCATGTTTTTGGACTGTGGGAGGAAACCCACACGGAAATGGGGAGAACATGGAAACATGCGTTTATTCATTCATTATCTTCCACTTAATCCTCTATTAGGGTCGTGGGGGGGGGGGGTTCCCCATGTCCATCCAGGGGAGAACATTTTGGGCGCTGGGCAGATACACCCAGGACAGGACTCCAATCTATCACTGGACACACACTCACTCACACACACACACGCACACACACTCTATATGGGGCAATTTGGAGAATTTGGAGAAAGCCACACAGACATGGGATTTGAACCTGGAATCCCTAGCGCTGAGAGGAGAACATGCTAACCACTAAGCCACCATGCCGCCCAAATACTGTACCATCCATCCATCCATCCATCCATTATCTTCTGCTTTATCCTCTATTAGGGTCGTGGGGGTGGGTTCCCCATGCCCATCCAGGGGAGAACGTATTGGGCGCTGGGCAGATACACCCAGGACAGGACGCCAATCTATCACTGGGCACACACTCACTCACACACACACACTCTATATGGGGCAATTTGGAGAATTCAATTGACCTTGATCCATCCATCCATTATCTTCCACTTTATCCTCTATTAGGGTCGTGGGGGGGGTTCCCCATGCCCATCCAGCGGAGAACGTTTTGGGCGCTGGGCAGATAGACCCAGGACAGGGGGGGCAATCTATCACTGGACACACACTCACTCACACAGACACACTCTATATGGGGCAATTTGGAGACTGTGGGAGGAAACCAGAGAACCCGGAGGAAACTCACACGGACACGGGGAGAACATGGAAACTCCACCCAGATTGGGATTCGAACTGGGAATCCCTAGTGCTGAGAGGCCAATGTACAGATGCTGTACCATTTACCATTTATAAAAACTATTGAACTGTATGTCTGCTCGTCTGCGGTCGGAATGAATATATAAATATTCCATGCGTTCCCATCTGACTATCAAGTAGATGTATCTAGCGCAACGAACCAAGACGCATCCATCTCTCCTTTAATGTGTTATTCATTTCTTATATCCGCGTTTAAACTCATGGATAATAAAGGGGCCATGCAGATGTGGTGATGAATTCGACTGCTGCATGAGGAGAATGTTCGGTTCGCCAAGATTTCCTCCCAAAACCTTAAACCAGATTAAGAAAGACTTGTCTTTTTTGCCTCTGGGGTAGAAAACGATATCTGTGTGATTCATATGACGTAGGCGTGGTAATCTTGCATGTGCATTCAGTCCAGCTGTCATCTCCCCGTCTCGCCCGCCGAAAGATTCGTTACTCATAATTGCGTTCAGTCTTTAAATAATTAAAGGTGCCGTGCAGACGTGGTATTGAGTTGGGGTTTTTTGGTGGAGGCAAGATATTCATATAGGGGCAATTTAGAGCACCCAAATTCACCATGAATCCAAGTTTTGGGATTGTTAAGGGTGCTGGGCAGATACACACAGGACGGGAGGCCAATCTATCACTAGGTACACATTCACACACACACACAAGCACACTATATGGGGCAATTTGGAGAATCCATGTTTTGGGACTGTGGGAGGAAACCGGAGAACCCGGATGACACCCACATGGACGCAGGGAGAATGTGGAATGTTTCGGGCGCCGGGCAGGACGCCAATGTATCGCTGGGTACACACTCACTCATACAGACACACGCACAAACACACTCTATATGGGGCAATTTGGGATAGAGAATTAGGGCGGCACGGTGATTTAGTGGTCAGTATGTTCTCCTCTCAGCACTGGGGATTCCCGGTTCGAATCCCAATCTGTTTCCATGTTCTTCCCGTGTACAGTGGTAGTTTGTGTCCAGTGATAGATTGGTGTCCTGTCCTGGGTGTATCTGCCCAGCGCCCGAAACGTTCTCCCCTGGATGGGCATGGGGAACCCCCCCCCCCCCGACCCTAATATAGGATAAAGCAGAAGATAATGGATGGGATAGAAAATTATAACAGTGTCATAAAGGGATTCCCGCTTCGAATCTTAATCTGGGTGGTGTTTCCATGTTCTCCCCGTGTCCGTGTGGGTTTCCTCCGGGTTCTCCGGTTTCTTCCCACAGTCCAAAAACATGGATCAAGTCAATTGAATTCTCCAAATTGCCCCATATAGAGTGTGTGTGTGTGAGTAAGTGTGTCTAATGATGGACTGGTGTCCTGTTCTGGGTGTATCTGCCCAGCGCCCAAGTGGAAGATAACGGATGAATATATATATTTTTTTTTCTCCCACCTTCTAGGGGTGTGTGGTGCTTGGTGCTTAGCATGTTCTCCTCTCAGCGTTAGGGATTCCCAATTCAAATCCCAATCTGGGTGGAGTTTCCATGTTCTCCCCGTGTCCGTGTGGGTTTCCTCTGGGTTTTCCGGTTTCCCACAGTGCAAAAACATGGATCAAGGTCAATTGAATTCTCCAAATTGCCCAGGAGAACATAGAAATTGGGATTTGAACCCGACTCCCCAGAGCTAACAGGCAGCCGTGGTAATCACTATGCCATAAGTAAGTATATTTACTTATATTGTAGGTATACGCACTCTATGGTCAGTTACAGTGACCTGTCCTCACATGATATGCTGCAGAAGCACTCTGGAGCTGATGGTCACGACGTTTTAAGCACTCCCACTGGGCGCTTTCTTTTTGGAGACTGGATTTCTACCCTGTCAGTATGGGTTCCCCTCAGGAGTTCTGGTTTCGTCTCGCAATCCTGAACCCACGTGGACGGCATGCTTTAAATCGCCCCCCCGGTGTGAATGTGTGTCTGCAAGTCAGCTGCCAAAGGACGGGTCATGTCTTGTGTTCTAATAACTATTGCCCAGTGAGCTCTAGGAAGTGTTCCATGCTGGGAATAAATTCCACCAATCATATCATTCTAAAAGGCACGGTGGCTTAGTGGTTAGTATGTTCTCCTCTCAGCACTGAGAATCCAGGTTCAAATCCCAATCTGGGTGGAGTTTCCATGTTCCCCCTGTGTCTGTGTGGGTTTCCTCCAGGTTCTCCGGTTTCCTCCCACAGTCCAAAAACATGTCTTAAGGTCAATTGAATTCTCCAAATTGCCCCATATAGAGTGTGTGTGTGTGAGTGAATGTGTGTCCAGTGATAGATTGGCGTCCTGTCCTGGGTGTATCTGCCCAGCGCCCGAGACGTTCTCCCCTGGATGGGCATGGGGAACCCCCCCGCAAACCCTAGTAGAGGATAAAGTGGAAAATAATGGATGGATATATTTTTTTTTCTCCCCTCTTCTAGGGGTGTGTGGTGACTTGGTGATTAGCATGTTCTCCTCTCAGCGTTAGGGATTCCCGGTTCAAATCCCAATCTGGGTGGAGTTTCCATGTTCTCCCCGTGTCCGTGTGGGTTTCCCCCGGGTTCTCTGGTTTCCCACAGAGCAAAAACATGGATCAAGGTCCAAATTGCCCCATATAGAGTGTGTCTGTGTGAGTAAGTGTGTGCCCAGCAATAGATTATTGCTCTGTCCTGGGTGTATCTGCCAAGCGCCTGAAATGTTCCCCCCCGCGACCCTAATAGAGGATAAAGCGGAAGATAGGAAGATGATGGATGGATGGATATGAGAGGTTTTGGAGTTTAATATTATCAACAAATTGCTGTAGCTAACTACTGTGCTTAATGAGAAAGATTGACAAGAAAAAAAAAAAGAAAAAGAAACAGGGAACGATGCCCGAGGTTGAGAACACTCTGCTGATGGAAGCTTCAGGATTTCTGCAAAATGTGTCAGTGATAATTTTCACTGCATGACTTTATCCTGAGGTGGAACGAGCCATGCCGTGACAGCATTCTGCACTCGGATAGCTCCCTGCCTGCCCCCATGCTCCTTAATTCATTTGATTTCTTTGCTTGAATACACTTTTTTGGGAGCTTTAGTGTAATTACATTTACATTTAGTCATTTAGCAGATGCTTTTATCCCCAGCCACTTACAAATGTCTTAGCGCTAGGGATTCCCGGTTCGAATCCAAATCTGGGTAGAGTTTCCATCTTCTCTCTGTGTTCGCATGGGTTTCTCCAAATTGCCCCATATAGAGTGTGAGTGTGTGCCCAGTGATAGATTGTTGCCCTGTGCCCGAAACGTGACCCTAGTAGAGGATAAAGTGGAAGATAATGGATGGATGTATGGTACAGCATGTTCTCCCCGTGTCCGCGTGGGTTTCCTCCGGGTTCTCCGGTTTCCTCCCACAGTACAAAAACATGGATCAAGTCAATTGAATTCTCCAAATTGCCCCATATAGAGTGTGTCTGTGTGAGTGAGTGTGTGCCCAGTGATAGATTGGTGTCATGTCCTGGGTGTATCTGCCCAGCGCCCGAAACGTTCTCCCCTGGATGGGCATGGGGAACCCCCCCCCCCCCTCGCAACCATAGTAGAGGATGGAGAAGGTAAGAGGGGGCAGATCCAGAGATTGTCCTGAAGGTCAGAGTCAGTGACTTGTACTGAATGCGAGCAGCTACAGGGAGCCAATGGAGAGAGAGGAGAGGTGGAGTCACATGACTTCACTCGGGCTGGTTGAACACGAGTCGGGCTGCAGAGTTCTAAATTAGTTGTAGAGGTCTGATTGTGGAAGCTGGGAGACCGGCAAGCAACGCATTACAATAATCAAGCCGGGATAGGCTGAGGGCTTGGACTAACAGCTGAGTCGCATGTTCCTTCAACATCTGGTCTGATCTTCAAACATCTGGTCTGATCTTTCTGATGTTGTACAGAAGGAATCTTCAGGAACGGGGAGTTTTAGTAACATGATCAGAGAGATTAAGGTGGGAGTCAATTGTGAAACCAAGGTTACGGACCCAATCGGTTGGAGGGATTGTGGAGCCGTCAGTTTGGAAGGTCAGGTCGTGATGGATTGAGGGGATTATCGGATTATGAGAAGATCTACTATCCTGTACTAGGGCCGCGGAGAGGGGGGAAGGCCCAATCCAGGGAAGAACGTTTCGGCGCTGGACAGATACACCCAGGACAGGACGCCAATCTATCACTGGGCACACACTCACTCACACAGACACACCTTATATGGGGCAATTTGGAGAACTCAGTTGACCTTGATCCATGTTTTTGGACTATGGGAGGAAACCGGAGAACCTGGAGGAAACCCACGCGGACACAGGGAGAACATGGAAACTCCACCCTGATTGGGATTCAAACCTGGAAACCCTAGTGCTGAGAGGAGAACATGCCAACCACTAAGCCACAATACCCCCACAGAATGGGGGTGAGAAAAAAATGTATGTATATATATATATATCTTCTGCTTTATATATATATCTATATATATTTATATATATATCTTCCTCTATAAGTGGCGCGGGGGGTTCACCATGTCCATCCAGGGAAGAACGTTTCGGGCGCTGGGCAGATACACCCAGGACAGGACGCCAATCTATCACTGGACACACACTCACTCACACAGACACACTCTATATGGGGCAATTTGGAGAACTCAATTGACTTGATCCATGTTTTTGGACTGTGGAAGGAAACCAGAGAACCCGGAGGAAACCCACACGGACACGGGGAGAACATGGAAACTCCACCCAGATTGGGATTTGAACCTGGAATCCCTAGTGCTGAGAGGAGAACATGCTAATCACCAATCTATATATATATATAATTACAGACCCCAGTTCCCATCTTTACTGTATGAAATTCCGATTGCAGACTTGCTGCATGTGCTCATCAGAATTCTGGAAGTGCTAGAGAACGCTGGAGCATCTGGTCCAGTCAATGGTCCAGAACTATAATGAGGAACAAACCAGGTGATTAGATCCCCCAATTACCAACAGACCCCCACCATATGGAAACCCAACGCACACTATTTGCAGGATAAGCGCAGTCTGTGCGGGAGTGAATCTTATTAACAGATGAGTCGACAGCTGCCAGGGGAAAGAGACACAAATCAATACCGAGCCTCCATTAGTCACACTGTGGGCTCCGTGATAAAAGTTCCACCTGTTCTGGGACGTGGATAATAAACAATCACTCGCTAGATAAGCCCGATTTCACACGCCGTACGCCTAAGAGTCCCGACCTCATGAGTATTTATGGCCGAGATTGTTATGTGCATGGATGTTTATTTTTACAAGCTTTGCTCGAGGATGATTCGTTGGGAAGGTGGAGGGGAAAATCATTCATCACTCGCTCTGTGAACGAGGTTCTTCATTCAGCATTTTAATAACCGCAACCCGAAAGTTATGGAGTGGTTTGAGGACAAGGAATACAGGCCAAGTCAGAGTTTGAATCTGAATAATTGGGCCATTTTTATCCATTTATTCACTATCTTCTGCTTTATCCTCGACTAGGGTCGGGGGTGGGCGGTTTCCCATGCCCATCCAGGGGAGAACGTTTTGGGCGATGGGCAGATACACCCAGGACAGGATGCCAAACTGTCACTGGACACACACTCACTCACACAGACAAACACACTCTATATGGGGCAATTTGGAGAACTCAAATCACCTTAATCCATGTTTTTGGACTGTGGGAGGAAAGCAGAGAACCCGGAGGAAACCCACGCGGACACTTCACCCAGATTGGGATTCGAACCGGGAATCCCAAGCGCTGAGAGGAGAACATGCCAAACACTTAGCCATCGAAATAAATTGAATGCTTTAAATAGAGTGAGTGAGTGTATGCCCAGTGATAGATTGCCCCCCTGACCTGGGTGTATCTGCCCAGCGCCCGAGATGTTCTCCCCTGGATGGACCCCCCCATCCCACCCGCGAACCTTATAGAGGATAAAGCAGAAGATAATGGATGGATAAACGCATCTTCCCATGTTCTCCCCATGTCCATGTGGGTTTCCTCTGGGTTCTCTGATGTCCTCCCATAGTCCACAAACATGGATTCAAGGTAAATTGAATGCTCTAATTTGCCCCATATGCTATGTGTTTGATTGTGTGAATGAGTGTGTGTCCAATGATAGATTGGTGTCCTGTCCTGGGTCTATCTGCCCAGCGCCCGAAACGCCCCCCCCCCTCCCTCCGCCCCCCGCGACCCTAGTAGATAGATGACTACAAGTTGTATTGACCTAGTTAAATCAAAATAAACACAAACATAAGAGCCACATTCAAACTAAGTGTTCTACACATAGAGCAGTTAGCGTTTCAACTGACGCCAGGGCTGATGTTTGTGGAAAACAGAGGATCGACCTACATACTGCCGAGTGTGTGCTGGGTGTTTGTCAGTGAGCTTAGTGCTGCACTTCTCTGAAGTTCAAATGAGAATCGAAATATAAAAGCGACAGAATCACAGCGGAAAAAGAAAAAACTCTTAAAAGCTTAAACTGGAGCCAAGGCTGGGTTCTGCTCTCCATCTGTCCTCAATTGTAAGAGAACATCATGTTTCTGATGCCGTATGTCCTGAATTCAGGAAAGAGAATGCCCCTCTGTGAATGCAACACCGTGGACCTTTAGCATTTAGAGTTACGACTTTAATGACTTTAAAGTAGAAGTTTTTTTTAATTGGTTTCAGGTGAAAGTGGACTGTATGGTCGCGGGGGGGTTCCCAATGCCCATCCAGGGGAGAACGTTTCGGGCGCTGGGCAGATAGACCCAGGACAGGGCACCAATCCATCGCTGGGCACACACTCACTCACACAAACACGCACGCATACACACTCTATATGGGGCAATTTGGAAAATTCAATAAATCTTGATCCATATTTTTGGACTGTGGGAGGAAACCGGAGAACCCGGAGGAAACCCACGCGGACACGGGGAGAACATGGAAACTCCACCCAGATTGGGATTCGAACTGGGAATCCCTAGTGCTGAGAGGAGAACATTAAAATAGCCAAATTGTCTAATTATTTACTTATTTTTAGGTATATGTTCTAGTGCGGCGGTACGGTGGCTTAGTGGTTAGCATGTTCTCCTCTCAGCACTAGGGATTCCCGGTTCAAATCCCCATCTGGGTGGAGTTTCCATGTTCTCCCCGTGTCCGTGTGGGTTTCCTCCGGGTTCTCCAGTTTCCTCCCACAGTCCAAAAACATGGATCGAGTCAATTGAGTTCTCTAAATTGCCCCATATAGAGTGTGTCTGTCTGAGTGTGTGTCCAGTGATTGATTGGCATCCTGTCCTGGGTGTATCTGCCCAGCGCCCGAAATGTTCTCCCCTGGATGGGCATGGGGAACCCCCCGCGACCCTAATAGAGGATAAAGTGGAAGATGATGGATGGATGGATGTGAGTCCAATATTTTTAGACCTCCAGAGAGGTCTAAAGGCCCTGATGCCCTGTTTATTCCCTCATGTATGTTAATGCTTCTTGCTTGTGATGGTTTCTTGCTGAGATCACTATGTTTAGTCCAATCCGCAATGTTTATTTTCTTGTTTTTCTCTTCAGTTTCCTTTTTTTTATCCACTCCATCATCCAGCTACCAGAAAAAAAAAAAAAAAAAAAAAATATATATATATATATATATATATATATATATATATATTCATTCATTCATTCATTCATATATTATCTCCCAATTTATTCTCTATAAGGGTCTCGGGGGGGTTCCCCATTCAATTCAATTGACTTGATCCATGTTTTTGGACTGTGGGAGGAAACCGGAGAACCCGGAGGAAACCCACGCGGACACGGGGAGAACATGAAACTCCACCCAGATGGGGATTCGATTATATATATATATATATATATACTAAAGCCATAATCATGCTCCTCAAACTTAATGCATGAGTTTTAGCTGTTGTTTCAAAGCCTAACTCTGTCTTTGATGCACTTGACAAACTTATTACATCATATATTTACCGATAAATAGACTCACACACATACACACACATACACACACACATACACACATGCACACACATACACACACAGAGTTTAAGTCTCTGAAGTAAAATAAGGAAAGCAAACATGAAAAATAAATTGCATTAATCACCATTTTAAACTGGGGTTTATGTATAAATGATTAAGTGTGCTGGAAATGTGTGCATTGTTTTACATATTTCATGATATGATTGCATTAAAAGAAATAAAATGAATTAATTATTCCCTTTGATCTTGTTGGAAGTGTATGGTATCACACAACATTGAGCATGTTGGCACGGTTAGCACGTTTACATCTCAGGGCTGGAGATCCAGGTCCGAAACCCGACCCTGGGGGAGTATCCAGTGTCCAGAAACATGGATTTAAGTCAAACAGAATGCTCTAAATCGCCCCATGATCCATGTTTTTGGACTGTGGGAGGAAACTGGAGAACCCGGAGGAAACCCACATGGACACGGGGAGAACATGGAAACTCCACCCAGATGGGGATTCGAACGCTTAGAGGCGAACGTGCTAACCACTAAGCCACCGTGCCGCCCCGATAGAACATATACGTAAACATTGAGCATGTTGGCATGGTTACCACGTTTACATCTCAGGGCTGGAGATCCAGGTCCGAAACCCGACCCTGGGGGAGTATCCAGTGTCCAGAAACATGGATTTAAGTCAAACAGAATGCTCTAAATTGCCCCATATAGAGTGTGTTTGTGTGAGTGAGTGTGTGTCCAGTGATAGATTGGTGTCCTGTCCTGGGTGTATCTGCCCAGCGCCCGAAACGTTCTCCCCTGGATGGGCATGGGAACCCCCTGTGACCCTAGTAGAGGATAAAGCGGAAGATGATTGATGGGTTAGGAGAGGCAAGAGGGTGAAGAGTTTTTTTGCAGGGATAGGAACAACAGAGGATACCTTAGTCAGCATGTTGTCTGTTATTCATTCATTCATTCATTAACCCTCTATCAGGGTCATAGAGGGGTATGCTGGGCATTTGGGGCAGAGTGAGTGCAATGGATTGGTACCTTGTCCTGGGTGTATCTGCCCGGCGCCCAAAATGTTCCCCCCTCTAATTATTGGTCACATGACATGACCCTTGTAGCAAAATAAGCACGGTGGCTTAGTGGTTAGCATGTTCTCCTCTCAGCTCCTGGTTCGAATCCCAATGCCAAAAGTTTCTATGTTTTACCCGTGTCCGCGTGGGTTTCCTCCGGGTTCTCCGGTTTCCTCCCACAGTCCAAAGACAGGGATCAAGGTCAATTGAATTCTCCAAATTGCCCCATATAGAGTGTGTCTGTGTGGGTCGGCATGTTGGTGTATTGGTTAGCATGTTCTCCTCTCAGTGCTGGGGTTCCAGGTTCCATGTTCTCCCCGTGTCTGCGTGGGTTGACTCCGGGTTCTCCGGTTTCTTCCCCCAATCAAAAAAACACCGATTCAAGGTGCATTGGCTGCTCGAAATTGCCCCCATGTAGTCTGTGTGGGGTGGCTTAGCATGTTCTCCTCTCAGCACTAGGGATTCCCGGTTTGAATCCCAATCTGGGTGGAGTACCCATGTTCTCCCCGTGTCTGTGTGGTTTTCCTCCGGGTTCTCCGGTTTCCTCCCACAGTCCAAAGACAGGGATCAAGGTCAATTGAATTCTCCAAATTGCCCCAAATAGAGTGTGTCTGTGTGGGTCGGCATGTTGGTGTATTGATTAGCATGTTCTCCTCTCAGTGCTGGGGTTCCAGGTTTGAATCCTAATCTGTGTGGAGTTTCCATGTTCTCCCCGTGTCTGCGTGGGTTTCCTTCTGGTTCTCCGGTTTTCTCCCACAGTCCATAAACATGGATCAAGGTCAATCGAATTCTCCAAAATGCCCCATATAGAGTGTGTCTGTGAGTGAGTGTCCAAAAATTGCCCCCACTGCATTGCCCTCCTGTCTCTCGTCTCCTCCTCTGATTTTCTCCCTTTCTGCTTTCAGTCTTTAGGGTTCTATTGATTTCGTAGTACACTTTATATATTCAGAGCCTGTGAGAGTTTCTTGGTTGCTTACTTTTAACAGGCTTTCCAGTTTTAAACGATTTCCTCTGTGTGTTAAACATTCACGCTGTTAGGTCTTATGTCTTAGGAGCATTAAATAATTTAAATCAATTTATTCTTAATTCCACTAAGCCTTAACTTTATATATCTATTGATCTGTTTACAAAATGAAGACACATTTTTCATCCTTGTTCTACTTCTTCACGTTCTGTTTCCTTGGTTAAGCTTTTTATTCTATTTGTTTTTCTTTAATCTGTTAATTCGAGATGTTTAATGTTGGGCTGCACATTTACACAACTGATACTAAACACTCAGGACCTATACGATATAATCCTATAAGTATTAAAGTTCCCGTTTTTCTTTTTATTATTAATTTACAGCAGGGGCAGCACGGTGGCTTAGTGGTTAGCACGTTCGCCTCTCAGCGCTAGGGATTCCCGGTTCGAATCCCCATCTGGGTGGAGTTTCCATGTTCTCCCTGTGTCCGCGTGGGTTTCCTCCGGGTTCTCCGGTTTCCTCCCACAAGTCCAAAAACATGGATCAAGTCAATTGAATTCTCCAAATTGCCCCATATACAGTAGAGTGTGTATGTGTGTGAGTGAGTGTGTGCCCAGCGATGGATTGGCGCCCTGTCCTGGGTGTATCTGCCCAGCGCCCGAGACGTTCTTCCCTGGATGGGCATGGGGAACCTCACCGCGACCCTAATAGAGGATAAAGCGGAAGATAATGAATGAATGAATTCACAGCAGTAAAGGGGGTCCCCATGTCCATCCAGGGGAGAACGTTTCGGACGCTGGGCAGATACACCCAGGACAGGATGCCAGTCTATCACTGCACACACATTTACTCACACAGACAAACACATAGCCTATGGGGCAATTTAGAGCATTCATTTGACCTTGAATCCATGTTTTTGGACTATGGGAGGACATCAGAGAACCCAGAGGAAACCCACACGGACATGGGGATAACATGGAAAGATGCGTTTATCCATCCATTATCTTCTGCTGGGTGGGATGGGGGGGTCCATCCAGGGGAGAACGTTTTGGGCGCGGAAAGGACGCCAATCTATCACTGGACACACACTCACCCACACAGACACTTCCTATATGGGGCAATTTGGAGAATTCAATTGACCTTGAGGAGTTTCCATGTTCTCCCTGTGTCTGCGTGGTCTCCCTGTTTCCTCCGGGTTCTCCGGTTTCCTCACACAGTCCAAAAACATGAATCATGTCAATTGAATTTCTTAAAATTTGCCCCATATAGAGTGTGTCTGTGTGAGTGAGTGTGTGCCCAGCGATGGATTGGCGCCCTGTCCTGGGTGTATCTGCCCAACGCCTGAGATGTTCTCCCCTGGATGGGCATGGGGAACCCCCCCGCGACCCTAATAGAGGATAAAGCGGAAGATGATGAATGTATGAATGAATTGACCTTGAAACATGTTTTTGGACTGTAGGAGGAAACTAAAGAACCCGGAGGAAACCCACGCAGACAGGGGGAGAACATGGAAACTCCACCCAGATTGGGATTCGAACTGGGGATCCCTAGAGGAGTGGAGAACATGCTAACCACTAAAGCCACCCCCCCCACCAAAAAAAAACAAAACAACATATTCGTATGGGTTGTCCCTGGGTTCCTCCCGCAGTCAAAAAAACACAGATTCAACACAGATTCAAGGTGGATTGGCTGCTCTAAATTGCCCCATAGAGTGTGTGTGGGTCGGCAGGTTGGTGTATTGGTTAGCATGTTCTCCTCTCAGTGCTGGGGTTCAGGTTTGAATCCCAATCTGGGTTAAGTTTCCATGTTCTCCCCGTGTCTGTGTGGGTTTCCTCCGGGTTCTCCGGTTTTCTTCCACAGTCCAAAAACATGGATCAAGTTAATGAGTTCTCCAAATTGCCCCATATAGAGTGTGTGTGTGTGAGTGAGTGTGTGCCCAGAAATAGACTGGCACCCTGTCCTGGGTGTATCTGCCCAGCGCCCGAAACGTTCTTCCATGGATGTGGAACCCCCCACCCCGTGACCCACATGTACCCGGAGCGGTGGGTAGCCTTATATACAGTGCCCCAGGGGGCAATTAGGCTTAGGTACCTTGCCCAAGGGTACTTCACCCAGAGTACATGGTGGGATGGGGAATCGAACCTGCTGGTTTCTTAACCATTGTATTGTATTTTTAAAACCTCTCGTGTTAATACGTAGAACGTAGAACATTTAGAACCAAACGTATAAATACACGGTTAGCTCAAGCATGTCTGTCAAAGTCGTCACATGTCAGTTTTTCTTCAATGGGAGCCTCGTTTTGGTTCCTGTTACGCCTTAAGGACCCCTAACACACCTGTCTTCAGACCTCTCATGTCTGACAGTCACATTAAGTCATCCATAACCAAAGAACAACCTGCAAAAATAATAGTATAATAGATCCATCCATTATCTTCTGCTTTATCCTCTATTAGGGTCGCGGGGGGGTTCCCCATGCCCATCCAGGGGAGAACGTTTCGGGCGCTGGGCAGATACACCCAGGACAGGACGCCAATCTATCACTGGACACACACTGACTTACACAGACACACTCTATATGGGGCAATTTGGAGAATTCAATTGACTTGATCCATGTTTTTGGACTGTGGGAAGAAACCGGAGAACCCGGAGGAAACCCACGCGGACATGGGGAGATCATGGAAACTCCACCCAGATTGGGAATCGAACCGGGAATCCCTAGTGCTGAGAGGAGAACATGCTAACCACTAAGCCACTGTGCCGCCCTACATGCGTTTAATGAAATTAAATTATTAATAATTAAATCGTATTCCACAATGCAGGAATCTAGTCTGGTATTTAAAGTAAACGTTGGTAGCTGAGTAACAGGATGCAGGTTTAGTGCTCATCAGGAATGGGCTCGCTGTTTATATTAATCTATATTTAATGATTTAAAATAATGTATCGTATATCACGCATTGATACGAATGTGAAGTACTTGGAGGTGTGTGTTATTGTCAATAAAGTCATGGCTGGACAAAAGGCTCAGCCAATCAGATTTAAGGACTTTATGAACCTTCACCCAGATTGGGATTCGATCTGGGAATCCCTAGCGCTGAGAGGAGAACATGCTAAACACTAAGCCACCGTGCCGCCCAGCATAATATATAATAATTAAAATATGATCTAATAATATAATTAATGCAACATAAAACATGATGATATTAAACCCAATACAATACAGGATTAATTCAGGTTAACAGGTCAGACTCTCAGCACTGTGGATTCCCGAATCAAATCACAATCTGGCTGGAGTTTCCATGTTCTCCCTGTGTCCTAATGGGGTTCCTCCCACAGTCCAAAAACATGGATCAAGGTCAATTGAGTTCTCCAAATTGCCCCATATAGTCCTGGGTGTATCTTAATCTTCTCCACTGGATGGGCATGGTGTACCCCCCCCCCC
>JAFMOD010000527.1:281214-303934 GCA_019802435.1 Corydoras maculifer
CACACAGTCTCCTCAAGATAAACGACCGAGATTAAATGGAGTTGATTTCTTCGGCAATAGTGACGTCAGGATGACAGTTTCTGTCCAAAATGCACTAATAAGACGTAAAGCCTGCAGCAGTTCGGGGCTGTTTCAGTCCAGGCAGCTCGAGAGGCTAATTAAAGGGATTATTGTGTGGTCTTAATGAATGTGTTTACTTGCCATCAAGTGTCAGACAGTAACCGGATAAGAGACTGTTGCTGGTGCAAAGTGTCTTGAGAAAAGCTTTCGACACAGTAGAGGTAAATTATCCACCACCATATCCAGAATGCTGAAGTATTACCGGTATTATAAAACGTTCTGATCCATAATCTGATTGGCTGAGCCGTTTGTCCAGCCGTGACATTATTGACAATAACACACCTTCACATTCGTATCAACGCCTGATATACTATACATTATTTTAAATCATCCATTATCTTCCGCTTTATCCGCAGGGGGGGGGGGGGCAACCTGGGGGAGAACGTTTCGGTCGCTGGAAAATATACACACAGGACACCAATCTATCACTGGACACACACTCACTCACACAAACACACTCCATATGGGGCAATTTGGTGAATTTAGTTGACCTTGATCCAGGTTTTTGGACTGTGGGAAATCGGGGACGGGAAGAAGGTGGAAACTCCACTCAGATTGAGTATCGAAGCAGGATCCCCAGGGCTGAGAGGAGAACGGGCTAACTTAAATGAATCATGTATTATTCATTTATTCATTCATTATCTTCCTCTTTATCCTCTACTAGGGTCGCGGGGGGGTTCCCCATGTCCATCCAGGGGAGAATGTTTCTGGTGTTGGGCAGATAGACCCAGGACAGGACGCCAATCTATCGCTGGACACACACTCACTCACACAGACACACTCTATATGGGGCAATTTAGAGCACGCTCACACACACAGAAACACAAACTATATGGGGCATTTTAGAGCATCCAATCCATGCTTTTAAATCCATGTTTTTGGAGTGTGAGAGGAAACCTGGGAACCGGAAGGAAAGCCTTGTGGACACGGGGAGAACATGCAAACTTCACCCAGATTGAGATTCGAACCTGAATCATCAGAGATGAGTTATTTATCATGTATTGTTAATTCATTCATTCATTATCTTCCGCTTTATCCTCTACTAGGGTCACGAGGGGGGGGGGGTTCCCGTGTCCATCTATGGGAGAGCGTTTTGTGCGCTGGGCAGATACACCCAGGACAGGATGCCAATCTATCACTGGACACACACTCACTCACACAGACACACTCTATATGGGGCATTTTAGAGCATTTAATGTACCTAGAATCCACATTTTTTGGACTGTGGGAGGAAACCGGAGAACCCGGAGGAAACCCACACGGACACTGGGAGAACATGGAAACTCCACCCAGAGTGGGATTCGAACGTAAATCCACAGCGCTAAGCTATTAATCATGAATTGTTCATCCATCCATTATCTTCCACTTTATCCTCTATTAGGGTCGTGGGGGGGGGGGGGTCCCCNCATGCCCATCCAGGGGAGAACGTTTAGGCCGCTGGGCAGATACACGCAGGTCAGGACGCCAATCTATCACTGGACCCACACTCACTCACGCAGACACACTCTGTATGGGGCAATTTGAAGAACTCAATTGACTTGATCCATGTTTTTGGACTGTAGGAGGAAACCAGAGAACCCGGAGGAAACCCACGCGGACACGGGGAGATCATGGAAACTCCACCCAGACTGGAATTCGAACCTGAATCCCCAGAGCTAAGTTATTACCCATGTATTATTCATCCATCCATCCATTATGCGGGGGGTGGGGGGGTTCCCCATGCCCATCCAGGGGAGAACGTTTCGGGCATCCAGGACAGGACGCCAATCTATCACTCTATTTGAGAACCCCAGGTATATACTTAACACATCCCTGTCCCATAACAGCCTCGGTGCCTCGGCTGAAAAGCCTTCTGGGTAATCCGATCACTTTCTACTCGACGAGCCCTATTTAGGGCTGCCAGCCCGGCGTCCATGTGGTACGTTTACGACCAGAACCATTATTTTCCCTTCCGATTCGGCCACACGAACGTGACTGCTGCCAAGCATGACTAATACTTCACCTTGACTACAGCTGAGCTGCGAATGGATTATGAAAAGTTATTTTTATTTTCCCTCCCTGCGGATGAACACTGCCGCCTGGCTAAGCACTAATGAGATTTTCACAGGCAGGAAATCGTTTTAGCGCTGACAGCTTATTTATAGGAAGAGCCCAGACGGGGAATTGGTGATTAAGGAATGATACATGTAGATGGGAAGGAGGGTCCTCCCTGTGAAGTCCTCGTTGTTGTTGTTGTTGTTGTTGAAGTATTATATCTGTTATCATCAATGAAGCCATTCAGCAACAGGTCGTCACGTCGTACTTCACGCTTGTAACTACGTTTTATTAACTTTGGCTGTGAGTAGGCGGCACGGTGGCTTAGTGGTTAGCATGTTCTCCTCTCACCACTAGGGATTCCCGGTTCGAATCCCCATCTGGGTGAAGTTTCCATGTTCTCCCCGTGTCTGCGTGGGTTTTCTCCGGGTTCTCCGGTTTCCTCCCACAGTCCAAAAACATGGATCAAGTCAATTAAGTTCTCCAAATTGCCCCATATAGAGTGTGTCTGTGTGAGTGAGTGTGTGTTCGGTGATAGATTGGTGTCCTGTCCTGGGTGTATCTGCCCAGCGCCCGAAACGTTCTCCTCTGGATGGGCATGGGGAACCCCAGCGACCCTAATAGAGGATAAAGTGGAAGATAATGAATGAATGAATATATAATACACAATATTTGTTTACAAAGTATATACATAGTATATATATTGTATATACAACCGCATGGTGTCTTAGTTTTAAGCATGTTGTGGGGTTAAATCCCAGGTCTAATGATGTTACCAATGTGGGTCCTTAAACAAGACCCCTCATTTGTCCAGAGGGTGATGTATCGTGTACCCTGTGTTCTAACCATCGAGTTGGGATACTTGACTAAAAGTAAACGAGGTACATGTAGGCTTAGTGGTTAGCACGTCCACCTCTTAGTACTAGGGATTCCCGGTTCGAATCCCCATCTGGGTGGAGTTTCCATGTTCTTCCCGTGTCTGCGTGGGTTTCCTCCAGGTTCTCCGGTTTCCTCCCACAGTCCAAAAACATGGATCAAGTTAATTGAATTCTCCAAATTGCCCCATATAGAGTGTNCCTTGATCCATGTTTTTAGACTGTGGGAGGAAACCGGAGACCCGGAGGAAACCCACACAAGGAGAACATCTCTAGTGCTGAGAGGACAACATGCTAAACACTAAGCCACCCACTGTAATTTAATATTTTTGAAAAATATAACATGGATTAAGGGGGGCACGGTGTCTTAGTGGTTAGCATGTTCTCCTCTCAGCACTAGGGATTCCCGGTTCGAATCCCCATCTGGGTGAAGTTTCCATGTTCTCCCCGTGTCCGCGTGGGTTTCCTCCGGGTTCTCCGGTTTCCTCCCACAGTCCAAAAACATGGATCAAGGTCAATTAAATTCTCCAAATTGCCCCATATAGAGTGTGTCTGTGTGAGTGAGTGTGTGTCCAGTGATAGATTGGTGTCCTGTCCTGGGTGTATCTGCTCAGCGCCCAAAACGTTCTCCCCTGGATGGGCATGGGGAACACCCCCCCGACCCTAGTAGAGGATAAAGTGGAAGATGATGAATGAATAAATAACATGGATTAGTGTTGACCTCCAGCATTAAGTTTATCATTAGAAAACCGAACGCGGCACAAATGTGCACGCTGCAGAAAATAGAGCCATCGTTCACTCCGAAGAAAAAGTCTATAAATTGCTTTTCATTAAGCCTTTAATGTGGAATCCCGCTTACCATCAGGAAATGCTTATGTGAGTCCAGGAGAGAAATGGCTTACAGAATGCAAGTTTGTTCTTTCGCTAATGTACCATGAACGCTGCAAATCCACATCCCGCCGTCGCTAACGTCACAGATTCTGTTTGAAAAACTCATGACGGCGTTGAGAACGAGCTGAGAAAAGAACCTTTCATTATCTTTAAGTTAATTCTATAATACAGACTAGTGTCAAGGCGGATGGGGGGGGTTCCCCATGCCCATCCAGGGGAGAATGTTTCGGGTGCTGGGCAGATACACCCAGGACAGGACGCCAATCTATCACTGGACACACAGTCGGTAGGGAAGGAAGAACCTGCTACACTGTAGAATCATGAAACCTGATCATTATCCAGTGGTTGGCATGTTCTCCTCTCAGCACTAGGGATTCCCGGTTTGAATCCCAATCTGGGTGGAGTTTCCATGTTCTCCCCGTGTCTGCGTGGGTTTCCTCCGGGTTCTCGGGTTTCCTCCCACAGTCCAAAAACATGGATCAAGGTCAATTGAATTCTCCAAATTGCCCCATATAGAGTGTGTCTGTGTGAGTGTGTGTCTAGTGATAGATTGGCGTCCTGTCCTGGATGTATCTGCCCAGCGCCGAAACGTTCTCCCCTGGATGGGCATGGGAAACCCCACCGCGACCTTAATAGAGGATAAAATGGAAGATGATGGATGGATGGATGAAAGTTGGGAAGACTTGGGTTGCAAGGTGGTTTAGTGGTTAGCATGTTCTCCTCTCAGCACTAGGGATTCCCGGTTCGAATCCCGATCTGGGTGGAGTTTCCATGTTCTCCCCGTGTCCGTGTGGGTTTTCTCCGGGTTCTCCAGTTTTCTCCCACAGTGCAAAAACATGGATCAAGGTCAATTGAATTCTCCAAATTGCCCCATATAGTGTGGGTTTGTGTGAGTGAGTGTGGGTCCAGTGATAGATTGGCGTCCTGTCCTGGGTGTATCTGCCCAGCGCCCGAAACGTTCACCCCTGGATGGGCATGGAGAATCTAAATAAAAATCTAAAGGTCATCTTTAGACTAAATCTTAGCTGAGGGCTTAGATGAACTGGTAATTAAAAGCGAACCGGTAATTAAAGATAAACTGGTAATTAAAGATCTCTCTTCCCCCGAAATGCATCCAGTTTCGCACCGAACTATTATAACACCTTTAAGCCAAAGTTTCTCCAGATGCCATCTTGTGAGAGTCATTTGGTCCAGTGATTGCGTTATGGTCCAATTAAATAAGAGGCACTTTTCTAAACCAGGTGCATCATATGGTGCGACAATACGAAGGGATGCCAATACTGCAGGATGGTAGTAACCCATATGCACTGCGGGAATCATTTCAGTGGTTTTTATGAAGATCGGGATGAAGGCAAGTGCTTTTCATGGTCTCTCAATCACCAGACTATATAAACTACCGCAGTAAATATAATCCCGTTCACAAGCCCTGGGTGCATGTGTGTGTAGAGTGTGTGTATCCTAATAGCTTCTGCAGTAGGGGTGCTGAAAAAAAAACCAATTCTTCAATGAATCGCGATTCGTAGTCCAAGCGATTCAAAATGTCCAAGAATCGATTTTGAAAGTAATGTGTTTTGTTTTTTGGCGCCCCCTCCTGAGCATACTGCATATCGCATTACGGATCTGCTCGGCCACCGTACAGCATGCGTGTTAACCAGCTCCGGTTGTAGTTGGCCCGCCCCTTCGACGTTAAAAGCCGGTGTTTGGGTTTTAAAGAAGAGAGAGCTCCACATGCACAACTGTTTACATTCATTCATCCATCCATTATCTTCCGCTTTATCCTCTATTAGGGTCGGGGGGGGGTGGGGGGGGTTCGCCATGCCCATCCAGGGGAGAACATTTCGGGCGCTGGGCAGATACACGCAGGACAGGGCGTCATTCCATTGCTGGACACACACTCACTCACACAGACACACTCTATATGGGGCAATTTGGTGAACTCGATTTACTTGATCCATGTTTTTGGACTGTGGGAGGAAAGCGGAGAACCCGGGGGAAACTTACGCAGACACGGGAAGAACATGGAAACTCCACCCAGATTGGAATTCGAACTGGGAATCCCTAGTGCTGAGAGGAGAACATGCTAAACCACTAAGCCACCGTGCCGTCACAACTGTTTACAATGAGTGTAAAATGAAATACGACAAATGCGCGAGTCCGTTGGGCGCAACATCACCCTGAGATAAAAGAAACTGAAAATATATTTAATATTTAAGGTTAAGTTTTAAAAAATTATCTCCCACAGTCCAAAAACATGGATCAAGGTCAAATGAGTTCTCCAAATTGCCCCATATAGAGTGTGTCTGTGTGAGTGAGTGTGTGCCCAGTAAACCTGTCCTGGGTGTATCTGCCCAGCGCCCGAAACGTTCTCCCCTGGATGGGCAATTGGGAACCCCCCCCCCCACACACACACACACACACACACCACAACCCTAATAGAGGATAAAGCAGAGGATAATGGATGGATGGATAATAAATAGTAAATTTATCTGTGCGTGTGCGTGTGTGTGTGTGTGTGTGTGTGTGTGTGTGTGTGTGTGTGTGTGTGTGTGTGTGTGTGTGTGTGTGTGTGTGAGATATAGATTTTGATTATACACTTACAATTAAAATCCTGTGTTTTCAAACTTCTGGATGTCCTGTACCTCACACATGTGCAACCGATAATCTTTGTCGATTGCTGCGTTAAAGGGGAAAGCACAGGTTTAGCTCGAACAGCTTAAGAGGGAGTGGCATTTACAGCAGCCTTTTATGGGACCACGTCTAATAAATGTAAGAATCAGGAGGTCGATTTAATCCCCACACAGAATGTTATGACCTGGTTAAATCGTTATCCTTAATAAAATCACCTATCAACCCCGTCTGTGGACATTATAGCCCAAATTATAGATGCATTGTGGGTAACAAAAGCTCATCTCAGTTCATTATCTTCCTCTATGGAATGGGAAGGGGGTTCCCCATGCCCCTCCAGGAGGGTGCTGGGCAGATACACCCAGGACAGGGCACCAATCTATTACTGGGAACACTCACTCTCACAGACACACACACTGTATTGGGGCAATCTAGAGCAGTCAATTGACCTTAATTTTCCAATTTATGCCCTCAATGGATTTATATAGTTTTTTAATTGTTAAATACAGGTCACATGATCATCACACAGTCTGTACATTGGTGTCCTACACTGTTGATGCTGCCGGCCGCTCAAGGAGGATGAGTCCCCCACTGAGTCTTGGTCCTCACAAGGTTTCTTCCTTAAAATATCAACATAACAGGGAGTTTTGTCTTGCCACTGTCTCTTTGGCTTGGTCTTTGGGGGTGTAAAAACTTATAACACTGTAATGCTGCTTTATGACAATGTAGTGTTGTACAATAGATACACCCAGGACAGGGCCCCATCTATCACTGGGGACACTCTCTTACACAGACACACACACTATATTGGGGCAATTTAGAGCAGCCATTTACCTTAATTTACCAATTTACACCATCAATGGACTTATATAGTTTTCTGAAACCTATAAGTCCATTGAGGGTGTCCTGCAGGACTGCCAGTCCGATGGAAATCCAGGTTCCCTAAAGATCCAGGTTCCATAAAAAAACAGCTTCCTGACCTCTACACCACTCAGGTAACTGAAGCATTAATAATTATAATAATAATTATTTGCAGTTGGGCGGCATGGTGGCTTAGTGGTTAGCATGTTCTCCTCTCAGAACTAGGGATTCCTGGTTCCAATCCCAATCTGGGTGGAGTTTCCATGTTTTCCCAATTGGCTGCTTTAAATTGCCCCATCTAATTTGCCCCACAGCACTGTGTGTAAAAGGTGCCTAGGGTACTTTTGTTTAGGTTAATTAGCTTTTGAGTTTGTGTTCGGCATTTAAGTTGATAAACCCGTTGAGTTCATTGGTTTGTTTTCGTGCTCGTGGTCGGGTATTTAAGTATTTAGTTTGCGTGTTTTCCTTCCTCCATGCACGTCGTTAATTTAATGATAGCTTGTGTTTGGTTACCTCTATGTTTTTGGTGTTCCTACACCTTTAAATAAAAGCCTTTGCGCAGTCGTTCTGATCGACGTACGCAAGTGTGACACGGTGGCTTAGTGGTTAGCATGTTCTCCTCTCAGCACTAGGGATTCCCGGTTCGAATCCCCATCTGGGTGAAGTTTCCCTGTTCTCCCTGTGTCCGTGTGGGTTTCCTCCGGGTTCTCCAGTTTCCTCCCACAGTCCAAAAACATGATCAAGGTCAGTTGAGTTCTCCCAATTGCCCCATATAGCGTGTGTGTGTGTGAGTGAGTGTGCGCAGTGATAGATTGGTGTCCTGTTCTAGGTGTATCTGCCCAGCGCCCAGAACGTTCTCCTCCGCCGTGACCCTAATAGAGGACAATCAGAAGATAATGAATGGATGGATGGGTTATTTACAGTTCAACTGGTTTGATGTAATTTTAAATGTAATCGTTGGATATTGAAGGGATAAAATTTAGCCTTTATATGCAGAAGTACTTCATGTTCAAGGGGATGAGCGCATTCGATAACAAGATGGGGCAATCTGGCCGGCAGTTGCCCAAGGCCTAGGTATTTCATGAACCTAGACATCTGGCGTCTGGCGGATAAAAAGCTCAAGGGCAGGTATCAAGCTCCCCCCAGATAGTTCACCCCCCCACCATAGAACCCCACCGCGACCCTAATAGAGAATAAAGCGGATGATAATGAATGAATGAATGAATTAATTAATTAATGCACACAGATCCTTAAAATATTCATTCATTCACTCATTCATTATCTTCCGCTTTATCCTCTATTAGGGTCGCGGGGGGGGGGGGTTCCCCATGCCCATCCAGGTGAGAACGTCTCAGGCGCTGGACAGATAGACCCAGGACAGGGCGCCAATCTATCACTGGACCCACACTCACTCACACAGACACACTCTATATGGGGCAATTTGGAGAACTCAATTGACTTGATCCATGTTTTTGGACTGTGGGAGGAAACCCACATGGACACGGGGAGAACATGGGAACTCCACCCAGATGGGGATTCGAACCGGGAATCCCTAGTGCTGAGAGGAGAACATGCTAACCACTAAGCCACCGTGCCTCCTTGAAATATTCCGCCTGCATTTTAATCATCAGACACAGAGGACATTCCCCGTGACACATTTTGCCCCATCTCGTTTGTATAATGATCTAATGGAACGGTGATTTGAAGGGGGATCGGTGCCCACATTAGAGACTTTGCTCGCAGGACATGATTGCAAACCAGCGCACTGTTTTCCGAACAGGGGCCATGTTTTTGGTAATCATGCTGATGGGAAAACATGTGGCTGGTTCTCTGTAATGCACTCATTCATTCTCCCTGTCTGTAATCGATGGCACTCGCGGCATGGCTAATGTGATTTATGTCCTCTATTTGGGCTCGTATGCTTCATGTACAAACTGATATAAATTCAGCCTCCCCTTCCTGACGTGCTGACTCGGAAATTCCTCCGCAAAATGGGTGTCATTTATTTATTTCCCCTCGATAAATAACACCTCGCGCCAGGTTCGGAAACCTGCGGGTCCCCACCGAGCTGTAAACTGACAGACAGACGAGTTTATCTTCATCCCGCGCTGTTTAATATTCATGCCTTGGCGACATTAGGACGGATTGGAATTGTAGGCGGGATTCTCTTGAATGTCAGTCACTATTTTGCGAATGACACTGTGATGAACAATAACTAATTCCTCCACCTTTCTGAAAATATTCCATCCATCCATCCATTATCTTCCATTTTATCCTCTACTAGGGTTACGGGGGGGTTCCCCATACCCATCCAGGGGAGAACGCAGATACACCCAATCCAGGGCGTCAATCTATCGCTGGGCACACTCTCAAACACACTATATATGGGGCAATTGGGAGAAATCAATTGACTTGATCCATGTTGGAGGACTGTGGGAGGAAACCGGAGAACCCGGAGGAAGCTCACGTGGACACGGGGAGAACATGGAAACTCCACCCAGATTAGGATTCCATCCATCCATTGTCTTCCACTATATCCTGCACTAGGGTCGCGGTGAGGTGGGGTCTAATAGAATCAAGGGGGGTTCCCTTATGCCCATCCAGGGGAGAACATTTCAGGTGCTGGGCAGATACACCCAGGACAGGGCGCCAATCTATCACTGGACACACTCTCACTCACACAGACACACTCTATATGGGGCAATTTGGAGTATTCAATTGAAGTGATCCATGTTTTTGGACTGTGCGAGGAACCCGGAGGAAACCCGCACGGACACGGGGAGAACATGGAAACTCCACCCAGATTGGGATTCAAACCGGGAATCCCTAGTGCTGAAAGGAGAACATGCAAAACACTTAAGCACCGTGCCGCCCACAGAAAATATTAATAAATAAATATAAAATACACTAGCACGTTCGCTTCTTAGCAATCTGGGTGGAGTTTCCATGTTCTGTAATCCTGTAAATAATTGCCGTGAACTTTTCACCTCTAATTGCACCATCTGTATCCATCCATCCATTATCTTCCGCTTCATCATATACTAGGGTCACAGGGGGTTCCCCCTTGCCATCCGGGGAGAACGTCTCGGGCGCTGGGCAGATACACCCAGGACAGGACGCCAATCTATCACTGGACACACACTTACTCACACAAACACACTCTTATATGGGGCAATTTGGAGAATTCAATTGACCTTGATCCATGTTTTTGGACTGTGGGAGGAAACCCACGTGGACACAGGGAAAACCTGGAAACTCCACCCAGATGGGGATTCGAACCGGGAATCCCTAGCTCTGAGAGGAGAACATGCCAACCACTAAGCCACCGTGCAATTTCTGTGTAAAAGGCAACCCGAGGGCCGAGTCTGTTCAATGTTGATTCCAAAATATTAAGATTGAGATTAAAAAAAAAAGATCACGGGTGGCACGGTGGCTTAGTGGTTGGCATGTTCTCCTCCCAGCATTAGGGATTCAGTTCAGAACCCTAATCTGAGAGTTTCCATGTTCTCCCCGTGTCCGTGTGGGTTTCCTCCGGGTTCTCTGGTTTCCTCCCACAGTCCAAAAACATGGATCGAGGTCAATTGCCCCATATAGAGTTTGACTATTTAAGTGAGTATGTTTCCAGTGATGGATTGTCCTGTCCTGGGTGCTGGGTGACGCCCCCCCCCCCCGCGCGACCCTAGTAGAGAAGATGGAAATTCTTCTGTGTGTAAGTTCATTCATTCATTATCTTCTGCTTTATCCTCTATTAGGGTCGCGGTGGGGTTCCCCATGCCCATCCAGGGGAGAACGTCTCGGGCGCTGGGCAGATAGACCCAGGACAGGGCGCCAATCCATCGCTGGGCACACACTCACTCACACAGACACACACTACAGGGGGGAATTTTGAGAATTCATTTGACTTGATCCATGTTTTTGGACTGTGGGAGGAAACCGGAGAACCCGGAGGAAACCCACGCAGACACGGGGAGAACATGGAAACTTCACCCAGATGGGGATTCGAACCGGGAATCCCTAGTGCTGAGAGGCAAACGTGCTAACCAGTAAGCCACCGTGCCGCCTCTTCTGTGTGTAAGTTCAGTAGGATAAATAGATCTCTTCATGACTTCTCACTTATTTCAATCAAGTGGATAAATATTCGTCTAAAGTTCTGCTCCCTTTCATAGCCTCACTGAACTCAACGGGCGTTTGAACCGATATTCAAATCCCAAAGTTCTTCTCCTCGGCTGGGAAAGCTCGCTAACCTGCATTACTGCTGGATTATTTAATACAGGTACAGCTTTGAATCGGCAAGCATCTGTTCGGCTCTTGCGAAGACATCCGCGGCTGCTTTCGCTTTCGCTGCAGATGCAGGCCGATATTTACATAACTACATTCCGCTCTCCCGAGGCCGACGGAGCTCGCGTGCATTCTCAATGCTGCACACGAGAGCTGGAGAAAAGAGAAGCTTGCAATGCCTTCTCACGTCTCAATACACAGTTTACTCACTTCTCATCCTCAGTAGACTTCTTACTTTCCCAGAATGACTTAAGGAAGGACCCCTGGCCCCTGGAAGGGCTATTGGGGTTGTTCGGACCCGGCTTGCAGGTCTTAAGTAAGCATGAGGCGATTACAGATTACGATTATTGGCTAAGAAATAATTCACAGGAACAAATCACGATTTCTTAGATTGAATATTTATTTACAAGTAATGTAAAGACAAAATACCATTTCCTTGTTAATACTACTGAATATTAACAAAATATTCTATTAATAATAATAATAATAATAATAACCATATTCCATCCACCCATTATCTTCCGCTTTATCCTCTACTAGGGTCGGGGGGGGGGGAAGGGGGGGTTCATCCAGGGGAGAACGTTTCGGACGCTGAGCAGATACACCCAGGACAGGGTGACAATCTATCACTGGGCACACACTCACTCATACAGACACACTCTATATGGGGCAATTTGGAAAATTCAATTGACCTTGAGCCATGATTTTGGACTGTGGGAGGAAACCGGAGAACCCGGAGGAAACCCACACGGACACGGGGAGAACATGGAAACTCCACCCAGATTGGGATTGGAACCAGGAATCACTAGTGCTGAGAGGAGAACATGCTAACCACTAAGCCACCGTGCTGCCCTAATAATAATAATAGTAAAAATAATAATAATAATAATAGCTAACGGGGTGGCACAGTGGCTTCGTGGTTAGCATGTTCTCCTCCTAGTGCTAGGGATTCCCGGTTCGAATCCCAATCTGGGTGGAGTTTCCATGTTCTCCCCGTGTCCGTGTGGGTTTACTCCGGATTCTCTGGTTTCCTCCCACAGTCCAAAAACATGGATCAAGGTCAATTGAACTCTCCAAATTGCCCCATATAGAGTGTGTCTGTGTGAGTGAGTGTGTGTCCAGCTATGGATGGGTGTCCTGTCCTGGGTCTATCTGCCCAGCGCCCGAAACGTTCTCCCCTGGATGGGCATGGAGAACCCCCCCCCCCCCCCGCGACCCTAATAGAGGATAAAGCAGAAGATAATGGATGGATGGATTTGAACCTTTTAAACACATTAAAAGTTGTGAGAGATCCATAATTACCATGGAATTACATCACATATGCTTTTCTTAATTATTAATGAGGGATTTTTTTTATTGAGATCATTCAAATATTGAAGATACTTGAGAAGATTTTTCTCCCGTGGAGCTCTCTCAGGAAGACAGATCTGAAATGCAGGCATTACCATCCAGGGGAGAATGTTTCAGGTGCTGGGCAGATACACCCAGGACAGGACGCCAATCTATCGCAGAACACACACTCTCTCACACAGACACAGACACAGACACACTGTATATGGGGCAATTTGGAAAATTCAATTGACCTTGAGCCATGATTTTGGACTGTGGGAGGAAACCGGAGAACCCGGAGGAAACCCACACGGACACGGGGAGAACATGGAAACTCCACCCAGATTGGGATTGGAACCGGGAATCACTAGTGCTGAGAGGAGAACATGCTAACCACTAAGCCAGCGTGCTGCCCTTATAATAATAATAGTAATAATAATAATAATAATAATAACTAACGGGGTGGCACAGTGGCTTCGTGGTTAGCATGTTCTCCTCCCAGTGCTAGGGATTCCAGGTTCGAATCCCAATCTGGGTGGAGTTTCGATGTTCTCCCCGTGTCTGTGTGGGTTTCCTCCGGGTTCTTCAGTTTCCTCCCACAGTCCAAAAACATTAATTAAGGTCAATTGAACTCTCCAAATTGCCCCATATAGAGTGTGTCTGTGTGAGTGAGTGTGTGTCCAGCTATGGATGGGTGTCCTGTCCTGGGTGTATCTGCCCAGCGCCCGAAACGTTCTCCCCTGGATGGGCATGAAGAAACAGGACGCCAATCTATTGCTGGACACATACTCTCTCACACAGACACACTGTATATGGGGCAATTTGGAGAATTCAATTGACCTTGAGCCATGGTTTTGGACTGTGGGAGGAAACCAGAGAACCCGGAGGAAACCCACGCGGACACGGGGAGAACGTGGAAACTCCACCCAGATTGGGATTGGAACCGGGAATCCCTAGTGCTGAGAGGAGAACATGCTAAACCACTAAGCCAGCGTGCCGCCAGTTTCGCAAGTCGTCATAAAGTATTTCTATTGCTTGTATTATACTTATTTTAATGCTGTTTGCACCACACACACACACACACACACACACACACACACACACACACACACACACACATCGTCACGCGTAGAGTTGTATACAGGCTCGTTTTGTCTCCTTCATCAATCCCGATATCACAGAGAACATGATCAATGAATAGAGACGAACGGCAGATGTGAAGATCTACTACTTTTGTCTTCTATGCTCTGAAAACACTAAATGCATTTACACTCAGTGTGTTTTAGGAACGCTCGATAAAGCATGTGATTGCCAAGGGTAATAGATGTATGGTGTTGTGCAAGGATGGATGAGGGCAATTAGTAAAACTGCAGTGTTTTTTTCTCACTTTCATGTAGGCAACACACACACACACACAGATCCACATGGAAACAGAGGCAGCTCTAAACACAGTACACTAATTAAAATCTGCTGACACAATCTTCATCCATCCATTATCTCCCGCTTTATCCTCTATTAGGGTCGCGGTGGGGTTCCCCATGCCCATCCAGGGGAGAACATCTCGGGTGCTGGGCAGATAGACCCAGGTCAGGGCGCCAATCCATCGCTGGACACACACTCACTCACACATACACACTCAATATGGGGCAATTTGTAGAACTTAATTGACTTGATCCATGTTTTTGGACTGTGCGAGGAAACCGGAGAACCCGGAGGAAATCCACGCAGACACAGGGAGAACATGGAAACTCCACCCAGATTGGGATTCGAACCGGGAATCCCTAGCGCTGAGAGGAGAACATGCCAACCACTAAGCCACTGTGCCGCCCTGACACAATCTTGTGTACTAAAAAAAAATAACCCATTCCAAAAACAGTTACTGAAAAACCTACAAAGACTGAAAACTAATTTGTTAATTGATTTAAACCTTTTAAAAGATATAAAAAGTTATCAGAGAGTCATTTTCCTCTTTATCCTCTATTAGGGTCGCGGGGGGCGGGGGGGGGGGGGCTGGGGTTCTCCATGCCCATCCAGGGGAGAACGTTTCGGGCGCTGGGCAGACAGACCCAGGACAGGGCGCCAATCCATCCATCGCTGGACACACACTCACTCACACACACACACACTCTATATGGGGCAATTTGGTGAACTCAATTTACTTGATCCATGTTTTTGGACTGTGGGAGGAAACCGGAGAACCCGGAGGAAACCCATGCGGACACGGGGAGAACATGGAAACTCCACCCGGATTGAGATTTGCACCGGGAATACCTAGTGCTGAGAGGAGAACATGCTAAACCACTAAACCACCGTGCTGCCCTTTAGCACATTTTCTTTTCTAAATTATTTATGAGGGTTTTTAAGTTGAGATCATTTGAATATTGAAGATACTTGAGAAATATTTTTCCTGTGGAGCTTTTTCTGGATTTTTCAGATCTAAAACGCAGACATGCCCATCCAGGGGAGAACGTTTCAGGCGCTGGGCAGATACACCCAGGACAGGACACCAATCTATCACTGGACACACACTCACTCACACACACTCACTCTATATGGGGCAATTAAGTCAACTTGATTTCTTATGAATTCACCCTGAATGCATGTTTTTGGACTGTGGCAGGAAACCGGAGAACCCGGAGGAAACCAACGTGGACACATGGAACCTCCACCCAATTCGGGCTTCAAATCCCATCCAGGGGAGAACATTTCGGGCGCTGAGCAGATACACCCAGGACAGGACACCAATCTATCACTGGTCTTAAATTTGTTTATATTTAATAGAAAAACATTTATGCATTAAAGTACTGAAGGGCGACACGGCGGCTTAGTGGTTAGCATGTTCTCCTCTCAGCGCTAGGGATTCCTGGATGATTCCCAGGTGTGTCTGCGTGGGTTTCCTCCAGGTTCTCCGGTTTCCTCCCACAGTCCAAAAACATGGATAAAGTCAATTGAATTCTCCAAATTGCCCCATATAGAATGTGTTTGTGTGAGTGAGTAAGTGTGTGGCACCCTGTCCTGGGTGTATCTGCCCAGCACCGATATGTTCTCCACTGGTTTGGGCATGAAGAACCCCCCTGCGAACCTAGTAGAGGATAAAGTGGAAGATAATGGATGAATGCTCTAAATTGCCCCATATGGTGCTTGGTTGTGTGTAAGTGAGTGTACCCAGCAATAGATTGGGTTCCCAATGGCCATCCAGGAGAGAACGTTTCGGGCGCTGGGCACACTCACTCACACACCCCCATACACACACTTTATATGGGGCAATTTAGATCATTCAATTTTCCTCGAATCCATGTTTTTGGACTGTGAGCGGAAACCGGAGAACCCGGAGAAACCCATGGGGACACGGGGAGAACATGGAAACTCCACCCAGATTGGAATTCGAACCTGAATTTCCATATAAAGTGTCTGAAATGGCAAAACATGAGCATCGTGGTCATTACTTATCTTTAAACGCATCAAAAATATTGGATGAAACATCACCGAACGGAACCTATAACTGAAAACAGCGCTTAAAATCGAATATTAAGCCTTTAATGGGGGACAAGGGAGCATAAAGGCATCACGGCAACCAAAATCTGAGCGGACGGTATGAATTCCAGGAGCAGGTAGATATTAAAAAATAAAATAGATGATTCATGACGACCTTAATAGAGGTCGAGTTAAAAAGTGTGAAAATTCCGGCCCAGTGTCTTAATGTGAAAGGAGATTTGAGCCTAATGAGACAATAATGTCCCTTTCTGCCACACGTAGTTGTTAATTGCAGCTCTAACGTGCGATTGATGATCATAACCCTTCCATATTTTCCTCGGGAGCTGGATAGTGATCATATTTAAGCTTGTGGTGCTACAGCTGTACGACAATGTAAAGTATGACTGCATGGCTGAGAAACACTGACCTTCACTGCCCACTCTGTAACATCACTCACACACTTGCACGCTATCCTTTAGCTGTTGTACGACTAATCATGGGTGGATGGGTGGAGATATATATATATATATATATTCATTCATTCATTATCTTCTGCTTTATCCTCTACTAGGGTCGCGGTGGGGTTCCCCATGTCCATCCAGGGGAGAACGTCTCGGGCGCTGGGCAGATACACCCAGGACAGGACGCCAATCCATCGCTGGGAAAACACTCACTCACACACACACACTCTATATGGGGCAATTTGGAGAATTCAATTGACTTGATCCATGTTTTTGGACTGTGGGAGGAAACCGGAGAACCCGGAGGAAACCCACATGGACACGGGGAGAACATAGAAACTCCACCCAGATGGGGATTCGAACCGGGAATCCCTAGTGCTGAGAGGAGAACATGCAAACCACTAAGCCAACGTGCCGCCCATATATATATATATATATATTTATTTATTTATTTATTTATTTATATAGTTTGTTGTGGATGTAGAACACGTGTGCTCACACTTTTCTGGATCTACTTTTTCCAGTGGACAGGTCGTCATGATCCACCATCCATTATCTTCCTCTTTATCCTCTATTAGGGTCGTGGGGGGGGTTCCCCATGCCCATCCAGGGGAGAACGTTTCGGGCGCTGGGCAGATACACCCAGGACAGGACGCCAATCTATCTCTGGACACACACTCACTCACACAAACACACTCTCTATATGGGGCAATTTGGAGAATTCAATTGACTTGATCCATGTTTTTGGACTGTGGGAGGAAACCGGAGAACCCAGAGGAAACCCACGCGGACACAGGGAGAACATGGAAACTCTCAGATAAGGATTCTGAACTGGATCCCTAATGCTGAGAGGAGAACATGCCAACCACTAAGCCACCGTGCCGCCCGTGATCTTTTTTTAATCTCAATCTTAATATTTTGGAATCAACATTGAACAGACTCGGCCCTCGGGTTGCCTTTTACACAGAAATTGCACGGTGGCTTAGTGGTTAGCATGTTCTCCTCTCAGAGCTAGGGATTCCCGGTTCGAATCCCAATCTGGGTGGAGTTTCCAGGTTCTCTCGTATCCCTGTTTCCTCCCACAGTCCAAAAACATGGATCAAGGTCAATTGAATTCTCCAAATTGCCCCATATAGAGTGTGTTTGTGTGAGTGAGTGAGTGTCCAGTGATAGATTGGCGTCCTGTCCTAGGTCTATCTGCCCAGCGCCCGAGACGTTCTCCCCGGATGGGCATGGGGAACACCCCCCCCCCCCCCGCAGCCCTAGTATATGATGAAGCGGAAGATAATGGATGGATGGATACTGATGGTGCAATTAGAGGTGAAAAGTTCACGACAATTATTAACGGGATTACCAAAGTGATGAAGCTATAAACACTCAACATCCTCGTCTACGCATATTGATGATTGGATAAAGTTTAATGTGTTTATTGACAGGAGGAAGATCTGCGTGCCCACGCTGACATGAATAATCTAGCCATACTCGATAAGACGTCTGCAGAAAACTGGGCTCGGAACGCTCGGAAATATTTTATTTCAGGATTTGGGAATCTGTTCTGTAAGTCTAAGGAACCTCGGTTCTATTTGTCTGTGTGTTATTTAAACATTTGCCCCATAGTATATGTTTATACATTTAATAACTATGTGTCACGGTGGCACAGTGCCTTAGTGATTGGCATGTTCTCCTCTCAGCACTAGGGATTCCCGGTTCGAATCCCAATCTGGGTGGAGTTTCCATCTGCTCCCCGTGTCCATGTGGGTTTCCTCCGGGTTCTTGGGTTTCCTCCCACAGTCCAAAAACATGGATCAAGTCAATTGAATTCTCCAAATTGCCCCATATAGAGTGTGTCTGTGTAAGTGAGTGTGTGTCCAGTGATAGATTGGTGCCCTGTCCTGGGTGTATCTGCCCAGCGCCTGAGACCTTCTTCCCTGGATGGGCATGGAGAACCCCCCCCGCGACCCTAATAGAGGGTAACGCGAAAGATAATGGATGGATGGATGGATGTGTTCTGCCCAAGGCGGCACAGTGGCTTAGTGGTTAGCATGTTCTCCTCTCCGCACTAGAGATTCCTGGTTCGAATCCCAATCTGGGTTGAGTTTCCATGTTCTCCCCGTGTCCGTGTGGGTCATATTATTTTCTTCTTATGACCCACGTTCCCATGCTCATCCAGGAAAGAACGTTTTCAGGCCAGGACAGGGCGTAAATCCATCGCAGGACACATACTTACTCCAAGAGACACGTATACACCTATAGAGGTAGGGGGCAATTTGAAGCAGCCAATTTACCTCGAATACAAGTTTTTGGCCTGTGGGAGGAAACCGGAGAACCCAGAGGAAACCCACGCGGACACGGGGAGAACATGGAAACTCAACCCAGATTGGGATTTGAACCGGGAATTCCTAGTGCTGAGAGGAGAACATGCCAACTACTAAGCCACTGTGACACCCTGCGCAGACCACATGACGGTGAAAATAACCGATAACGAGAAACAGTTAATTACCTAAAGTGAACACAAATGAGGGATCTGTGTCCACGTGGGTTTCCTCCGGGTTCTCCGGTTTCCTCCCACAGTCCAAAAACATGGATCAAGGTCAAATGAATTCTCCAAATTGCCCCATATAGAGTGTGTTTGTGTGAGTGAGTGAGTGTCCAGTGATAGATTGGTGTCCTGTCCTGGATGTATCTGCCCAGCGCCAGAAATGTTCTCCCCTGGATTGACATGGGGATTGACCCGCCCTCCCCCCCCCCCGCGACCCTAGTGGAGGATAAATTGGAAGATAAATGGATGTGTTCTGCTCAAGGTGGCAGTGTGGCTTAGTGTTTAGCATGTTCTCCTCTCAGCACTAGGGATTCCCGGTTTGAATCCCAATCTGGGTGGAGTTTCCATGTTTCCATGTTCTCCCCGTGTCCATGTGGGTTTCCTCAGGGTTCTCCGGTTTCCTCCCACAGTCCAAAAACATGGATCAAGGTCAATTCCGAATTGCCCCTTATAGAGTGTGTCTGTGTCTCTGTGTGAGTGAGTGTGTGTCCAGTGATAGATTGGCGTCACCGCGACCCTAGTAGAGGATAAAGCAGAAGATAATGGATGGATCATCCGTTGATTAACCGAAAAGCCGGGAACGCTGGCACTCCTACCATTTAGATTTGTTGATCTTTGCTCAATAACAAACACATTTAAAACACGATCAGCCTTTTAGCTTTTTTGTCGTCGAATAATCCCATTTCACACCGAACCCGAACATCAGTCCCGACTCCAAAGTCAGATGGATGTGAGCAATAAGGCTCTTTTTGAAATTGTATTCAAAGGTCAGGCCATATTGCTCTCTTTTTCTTTGTAGAGATTAAAGGCAATTTGATCAGTGACATTTTCTTAATATTCAAAGTGAGCGAGTGGCCCGGGAAATTTCCAAAAGTCAGCGTTTCTACGTTCAGCGGTGATGAATGTGTCAGCGCTAAAGGTTAACGTCACCGACGACTCCTAATCAAATCTACCGTCACCTGCGTTTCAGTTACCTTCCTGAAAAATGTTCGCTGGGAAACGGGTGGGCAGAGCTTTTAATTCATCCTCGATCCGGACCGAGCTGCCCAGCTGGAGTTTCATTACCATCTGATAAGAAAACATTACGAATGACGGATGATAAGATCTTAACGGGCTCGATTTGCTGTAATGGATGAAATAACCAGCGAAAGGGTCAGATTAAAGGACAAGATTCATTTCAAGGTGAATTTGGAAACGTCTCGACGGCCCTGCACTCAATATGTCGTAATATCTCTGGGGTTCGCTGAAGTTCATTTAGATTCGAACCTTCTGCATTAATTAACTCATCTTAAGCCTTTCCTTGTTTTACGTTAAATGAATTCCACGTTATATATATATATATATATATAAAGGGCAACCTTCAATAGTAAGCTCATCATTGGGGGGTTCACACTCTATATGGGGCAATTTGGAGCATTTAATTGACCTTGAATCCATGTTTTTGGACTGTGGGAGGAAACCGGAGAACCCGGAGGAAGCCCACACGGACACGGAGAGAACATGGAAACTCCACCCAGATTGGGATTCCAACCGGGAATCCCTAGTGCTGAGAGGTGCTAACCACCACTAACCACTAAGCCACCGTGCCTCCCCTTATTATTATTATTATTATTATTATTATTATTATTATTATTATTATTCGTTCACTCCTCCATTATCTTTCTTGTAATCCTTTAATAGGGTCATGGGGGGGGGGCAGATAGACCCAGGACAGGATGCCAATCTATCACTGGACACACACTCACTCACACAGACACACTCTATATGGGGCAATTTGGAGAACTCAATTGCCCCTGATCCATGTTTTTTGTACTGTCGGAGGAACCCGGAGGAAGCCCACACAAAAACGCGGAGAACATATAACCTCCACCCAGATTGGGATTCCAACCTGGATCCCCAGCACTGAGAGATGAGTGTGCTAACCACTAAGCCACCGTGCCGCCCTTATCATTCATTCATTCATTCATTATCTTCCGCTTTATCCTCTATTAGAGTCGGGGGGGGTTCCCCATGCCCATCCAGGGGAGAACGTCTCGGGCACTGGGCAGATACAACCAGGACAGGACACCAATCTATCACTGGACACACACTCACTCACACAGACACACTCTATATGGGGCAATTTTGAGAATATAATTGACTTGATCCATGTTTTTGGACTGTGAGAGGAAACCGGAGAACCCGGAGGAAACCCACGTGGACACGGGGAGAACATGGAAACTCCACCCAGATGGGGATTCGAACCGGGAATCCCTAGCGCTGAGTGGAGAACATGCAAACCACTAAGCCACCGTGCCGCCCATATCATTATCATTATTATTATTATTTATGAATAATATCTATAATGTATCCATCCAAGTTTCAACGTTTTCTATAAAACTAACTAACACACGAAATGCTAAGAGACGTGAGCTGATGACGGCAATATGGAATAATGACCGTACATGAGTGATGGCTGAGCATAAATATCGGGCCGAATGTAAACATTGAAAGAAGTGAATATTCCCCTTGACACCCCCCCATAAATATAAATGAACCATTAGTGCTGTTGCCTAGCAACCCTCATTTGCATATGACCTGCTGAGATTCCTCCGGAGAATCCTACACTGAATAAAGCTCATTTATTCTCACATTCTCTCTCTCTCTCGCTTTCTCCCGCCCTCTCTCTGTCCCACACACACACACACACACACACACACACACACACACACTTAATGGCCAGTCCATTAACGAAACCTCCTTGTTTCTGTCTGTTTGAGCATATAGGTGTGCTCTGTGGCTCTGCATGAACATCCCATAATAAGGTCCATCTGTTGTTCTGTGCAGTGTTCGTCCCAGGGCAGGTGTTATTGATGGGGTAGATCATTTAATTCCCTCTAGATAAAGGTCTAGATCTCAGGCTGTCCTGGGTTTAGGTTCGAATCCCAATCTGGGTGGAGTTTCCATGTTCTCCCCGTGTCCCCGTGGTTTCCTCCGGGTTCTCCGGTTTCCTCCCACAGTCTAAAAACATGGATCAAATCAATTTAATTCTCCTAATTGCCCCATATAGAGTGGGTCTGTGTGAGTGAGTGTGTGTCCAGTGATAGATTGGCGTCCTGTCCTGGGTGTATCTGCCCAGCGCCCAAAACGTTCTCCCCTGGATGGGCATGGGGAACCCCCCCCCCCCCCCCATGACCCTAATAGAGGACAAAGCGGAAGATAATGAATGAATAAATTAATGCTCCATGTGGGGC
>JAFMOD010000527.1:304546-325745 GCA_019802435.1 Corydoras maculifer
TATTGCCAATCTGGGTGGAGTTTCCATGTTCTCCCCGTGTCCCCGTGGGTTTCCTCCGGGTTCTCCGGTTCCCTCCCACAGTCTAAAAACATGGAATCAAGGTGAATTGGCTGCTCTAAATTGCCCAGCAATAGATTGGCCTCCTGTCCTGGGTGTATATGCCCAGCATGGGGAACCCCCCCCCCCCCACGACCCTAATAGAGGATTAGGCAGAGGATAATAGATGGATGCTCCGAGTGAGCTAATAAAATAATGTGATACAGCTTTTAGATAATTTGACATGCTGTTCTTCTCAGAATGCTTAAGCAGCTGTACGTTTATGCAAATATCGAATTAGTCATTCATGAGGCGGCGGTGCAGCGCATGTAATTCCGCACTTCCTGGCCCTCAGTTCATGATACTGTTTACCCCTCATCATCAAAACGGGAGAGTAACGAGATCTCGGGCGCGTCATGCATGTCACGTTTAACCTTGAAGCCGTTATGAGAGCGGAGGGGGGACGACCCAGCGTTCTAATGAAATCAGTCAGCGTGACTCAGACCGAACAAGGCCCCCGCTATGTGTTCCACTAACTAAATTGCCCCTATATAGTGTGTATGTGTTCGTCTGTGTGGATTAAATGCTCTCATTTTCCCCTATATAGTGTGAATGTGATCAACTGTGTTGATTGAATGCTCTAATTTGCCCGTATATAGTGTGAATGTGATCAACTGTGTTGATTGAATGCTCTAAATTGCCCCTATATAGTGTGAATGTGATCAACTGTGTTGATTGAATGCTCTAATTTGCCCCTGTATAGTGTGTATGTGTTCCAGGTAGATTGAATGCTCTAAATTGCCCCTACATAGTGTGTATGTGTTCTTCTGTGTAGATCGAATGCTCTAAATTGCCCCTATATAATGTGTATATGTTCGTCTGTGTAGATTGAATGCTCTAAATTGCCCCTATATAGTGTGTATGTGTTTGTCTGTGTAGATCGAATGTTCCAAATTGCCCCTATATACTGCAGTGTGTATGTGTTCGTCTGTGTGGATCGAATGCTCTAAATTGCCCCTATATAGTGTGTAGACGTTTGCCTGTGTAGATTGAATGCTCTAAATTGCCCCTATATAGTGTGTATGTGTTCGACTGTGTAGATCGAATGCTCTAAATTGCCCCTATATACTGTAGTGTGTATGTGTTCGTCTGTGTGGATCAAATGCCCTAAATTGCCCCTATATAGTGTGTATGTGTTTGTCTGTGTGGTTTGAATGCTCTCATTTGCCCCTATATAGTGAGAATGTGATCAACTGTGTAGATTAAATGCTTTAAATTGCCACTATATAGTGTGTATGTGTTTGTGTAGTTTGAATGCTCTAAATTGCTCCCATATAGTGTGTATGTGTTCGTCTGTGTAGTTCGAATGCTCTAAATTGCCCCTATATACTGTAGTGTGTATGTGTTCGTCTGTGTAGTTCGAATGCTCTAAATTGCCCTTATATACTGTAGTGTGTATGTGTTCGTCTGTGTAGTTCGAATGCTCTAAATTGCCCTTATATACTGTAGTGTGTATGTGTTCGTCTGTGTGGATTGAATGCTCTCATTTGCCCCTATATATTGTGAATGTGATCAACTGTGTAGATTGAATGCTCTAAATTGCCCCTATATACTGTAGTGTGTATGTGTTCGTCTGTGTGGATTGAATGCTCTCATTTGCCCCTATATAGTGTGTATGTGTTTGTCTGTGTGAGCAAGGTGTGTTCAAGGTAGATTCAATGCACTAAATTGCCCCTATATGGTGTATATGTGTTTGTCTGTGTGAGCAAGGTGTGTTCAAGGTAGATTCAATGCTCTAAATTGCCCCTATATGGTGTATATGTGTTTGTCTGTGTGAGCAAGGTGCATTCAAGGTAGACTGAATGCTCTAAATTGCCCCTATATAGTGTGTATGTGTTTGTCTGTGTGAGCAAGGTGTGTTCAAGGTAGATTCAATGCTCTAAATTGCCCCTATATGGTGTATATGTGTTTGTCTGTGTGAGCAAGGTGTGTTCAAGGTAGATTCAATGCTCTAAATTGCCCCTATATGGTGTATATGTGTTTGTCTGTGTGAGCAAGGTGTGTTCAAGGTAGTTTCAATGCTCTAAATTGCCCCTATATGGTGTATATGTGTTTGTCTGTGTGAGCAAGGTGCATTCAAGGTAGACTGAATGCTCTAAATTGCCCCTATATAGTGTGTATGTGTTTGCCTGTGTAAACGAGGTGCATTCAAGGTAGACTGAATGCTCTAAATTGCCTTATATAGTGTGTATGTGTTTGTCTGTGTGAGCAAATTGTGTTCAAGGTAGATTGAATGCTCTTAATTGCCCCTATATAGTGTGTATGTGTTTAAGGTAGATTGAATGTTCTAAATTGCCTCTATATACTGTGTATGTGTTCAAGGTGGATAGAATGCCCTATATTGCCCCTCTATAGTGTGTATGTGTTTTGCCTGTGTGAGCGAGGTGCATTCAAGGTAGACTGAATGCTCTAAATTGCCCCTATATAGTGTGTATGTGAGTGTCTGTGTGAGTGAGAGTGTGTCCAGTGATAGATTGGCGTCCTGTCCTGGGTGTATCTGCCCAGCCCCCGAAACGTTCTGCCCTGGATGGGCATGGGGAACCCCCCCCCCCCCCCGCGACCCTAATAGAGGATAAAGCAGAAGATAATGGATGGATAAATGCTCCAAGCGGGGCAGCACAGTGGCTTATTGTTCAGCCGTCTGCCTCTCAGCACTGGGGTCCAGGTTCGAATCCCAATCTGGGTGGAGTTTCCATGTTCTCCCCGTGTCCACGTGGGTTTCCTCCCCCCCGTGACCCTAGTAGAGGATAAAGCGGACGATAATGGAGGGATCAACATTCATCAAACCTTAACAAAGCTGGGGCTGAAGTGTTCTCCTGATCCTCTCACGGTCTTTTCGGGAAAGAGCTTTATTGCTCCAGGAGATGCCATATATGCCGAGTCAGCAGCTTTCAGGTCAGTACCCGGATCAGCAGTAGATCTTGGGTTGTATTTCCCGGCTTTTACAACAGCCTTGAATTTCCGAGCACACATTGCTGGTGGCGTTTTCTTGGTCGGCCGGCTCGGTTTGATGAATCCGTGGTCGTGGTCGTTCACTCTGTAACGGAACGCTGAAGTGCCCTGCGTTAAAAAAGCTCTTATGGAATTCCACATGGGTGGCTTAGCATGTTCTCCTCTCAGCACTAGGGATTCTTCCGGGTTCTCCGGTTTCCTCTCACAGTACAAAAACATGGATTCAGGTTGGTTGAGTTTTTCAAATTGCCCCATATAGAGTGTGTCTGTGTGAGTGAGTGTGTGTCCAGTGATAAATTGGTGTCCTGTCCTGGGTCTATCTGCCCAGCGCCCGAGATGTTCTCCCCTGGATGGGCATGGTGGTTTAGTGGTTTAGCATGTTCTCCTCTCAGCACTAGGGATTCCAGGTTCGAATCCCAATCTGGGTGGAGTTTCCATGTTCTCCCCGTGCCCACGTGGGTTTCCTCCGGGTTCTCCGGTTTCCTGGAACAATGTCAATGGAATTCTCTAAATTGCCCCATATAGAGTGTGTCTGTGTCCTGTCCCGGGGGTATCTGCCCAGCACCCGTAACGTTCTGGTCCCCCTGCGTCCCTAATAACAGATTAAGCAGAAAATAATGAATGAATGAATGAATTAAATTAATAATATATATATATAATGGGTGGCACGGTGGCTTAGTGGTTAGCATGTTCTCTTCTCAGTGCTGGGCTTCTAGGTTTGAATCCCAATCTGGGTGGAGTTTCCATGTTCTCCCCATGTCCACGTGGGTTTCCTCTGAGTTCTCTGGTTTCCTCCCACAGTCCAAAAACGTGGAATGAATTCTCCAAATTGCCCCATATAGTGTGTCTGTGTGAGTGAGTGTGTGTCCAGTGATAGATTGGCATCCTCTCCTGGGTGTATCTGCCCAGCGCCTGAGATGTTCTTCCCTGGATGGGCATGGGGAACCCCCCCCCCCCTTCCCCCACGCGACCCTAGTAGAGGATAAACAGAAGATAATGGATGGATGAATTAATTATTATTATTATTAGGGTGGCACGGTGGCTTAGTAGTTAGCATGTTCTCCTCTTGGCACTAGGGATTCCCGGTTTGAATCCCAAACTGGGTGGAGTTTCCATGTTCTCCCCATGTCCGCGTGGGTTTCCTCCGGGTTCTCCGGATTCCTCCCACAGTCCAAAAACATGGTTCAAGTCATATGAATTCTCCAAATTGCCCCATATAGAGTGTTTCTGTGTGAGTGAGTGTGTGCCCAGTGATGGATTGGTGTCCTGTCCTGGGTGTATCTGCCCAGCACCCGAAACATTCTCCCCTGGATGGGCATGGGGAACCCCCCACGACCCTAATAGAGGATGAAGCAGAAGATAATGGATGGATGGATTCAGAGACTGATATTTCCATGACTTAACTGACTTAGTATTTGCATTTGTAAATGTATTGTACATTTTATTATCTATTCAGCTATCCATCCATTATCTTCCACTTAATACTCTAGGGTCACGGGGGGGGGGGGGGTTTAACGGAAATAAACGGAAATTAGGTTACATTTCATGTAGCACATGCTACGTAAATGACAATGAGGTCTCCTTGAACAATTTGAAAAATTTGTATCCCGATAAAATATCCCGATCTTTGCACGGGAATTATTTCCCATAAAGATAATGGCAAACAAACTCCACCAGTGAAGCAGGCTCGGGAAATTTACGAGAACATGGCATGTTATGTAGCAATTTCCATGAGAACGAGAAGATCAGCATCTATAAAAACCCAAGAACGCAGCTTAAACTCTTAATTCCTTATGAATGAAGATGAGGTGGAGAACCCGTGCCTTCTCTGTGGAAAGCCATGTTCAAACAGACGCTCATGGGAGATTTGAGGAACGTGTGAGAGAGGATTTATCAGACACAGAAAGTGCTTTTATTCTCACAATGCATTTACATTCTGTATGGTGACGGATGTTACTGACGCCATAATCGTGCATACCTGCAGGAGAACGTGCCTGCGAGACCCATCCATCCATCATCTTCCACTTGATCCTATATTAGAGTCATGGGGGAGGGGGGGGTAGTTCCCCATGCCCATCCAGGGGAGAACGTTTCAGGTGCTGGGCAGATACACCCAGGACAGGGTGCCAATCTATCACTGGGCACACACTCACTCATACAGACACACTCTATATGGGGCAATTTGGAGAATTCAATTGACTTGATCCATGTTTTTGGACTGTGGGAGGAAGCCGGAGAACCCGGAGGAAACCCACGCGGACACGGGGAGAACATGGAAACTCCACCCAGATTGGGATTGGAACCGGGAATCCCCAGCACTGAGAGGAGAACATGCCAACCACTAAGCTACCATGCCGCCCCGCATAATTAATTTTTATTTTTAATTAATTCAATATCTTCCTCATAATCCTCTATTAGAGTCGCGGGGGGAGGGGTTCCCCATGCCCATCCAAGGGAGAACGTTTTGGGCTCTGGGCAGATACACCCAGGACAGGGCGCCAATCTATCACTGGACACACACTCACTCACACAGACACACTCTATATGGGGCAATTTGGAGAATTCAACCAACCTTAATCCATGTTTTTGGACTGTGGGAGGAAACCGGAGAACCCGGAGAACACCCACGCGGACACGGGGAGACCATGGAAACTCCACCCAGATTGGGATTGGAACCAGGAAACCCTAGCGCTGAGAGGAGAACATGCAAACCACTAAGGCACCGTGACAACAAAAGCCTGAACGTTAAGAATAGGCGAGGTGTCTTGGTGGTTTTTATTTAGTTTGCTGTAACGTGTATTAAAAGGCAATTTTCTCTCCTGCATGTGGATGGAATGGATATGACCTATAAAGTGTGTGTGTGTGTGTGTGTGTGTGTGTGTGTGTGTTGTGTTCCAGAAAGCCTCTCAAGCAGACAGTTTGGGGGGAAAAAACACTTGCTTTTTGAGGATGGAACATAAAACGAGTGAGGAGCACTTCCACTCCCACCAGGCTCTCCTGCTCGTCAGGTGATGCTGAAGCACGGAAACGATGTCGAATCAAAGAGACGCAGGTGGAATGAAACGTGCGACGCACATCTGTCCTCCCGGGTTCAGTCACTTTAAAGTTCCAGGTTATTTTTAAACAAATAGCGGAGTTGTTCGTCTCAACAGCACGGAGACGGAGCTCTTCCATGTAATGAGCTTCTCGAGGGACGGAGATGGTTTGCAGTGGAAACTACAAAGCCCACTTCCCTCACTGCCTCCTCAAAGCTGTCTGTTCATATTCGACACTAATTCGATCCGGGATTCGAACCTGGATCCCAAGGGCTGAGGGGTGAACGGGCTTACCACTACACCAGCATGCCGCACCATTGTTCCATACATCCATTATTTTCCACTTTATCCTCTATTAGGGTCGTGGGGGGGTTCCCCATGCCCATCCAGGGGAGAACGTTTCGGGCGCTGGGCAGATACACCCAGGACAGGACACCAATCTATCACTCACTCACACAGACACACTCTATATGGGGCAATTTGGAGAACGCAATTGACTTGATCCATGTTTTTGGACTGTGGGAGGAAACCGGAGAACCCGGAGGAAACCCACACGAACACGGAGAACATGGAAACTCCACCCAGATTGAGATTCGAACCTGGATCCTCAGGGCTGAGAGGAGAACGTTCTTACCAATACACCAGTTTATTATTATAATTATTATTTATTTATTTATTTATTCATTCACTATCTTTTACTTTATCCTCTATTAGGGTCGTGGAGGGGGGGGGGTTCTCCATGCCCATCCAGGGGAGAACGTTTCGGGCGCTGGGCAGAAACACCCAGGACAGGGTGCCAATCTATCACTGGACACACACTCATACACACACACACTCTATATGGGGCAATTTGTACTATAAGAATTGTGATTAGGCAGAAGGTAATGCAATTTTAAAAAATATATGTTGGGTCCAGTATGCACACGTTTCTCCCAGCATGCCATGCATCACAATTAATCTTGTTTACCAAATTATTTACTTTTTCACTTCCCTGTTCCCTTCATATAACTCTTCATATATATATATATATATGGATGGCAGCACGGTGGCTTAGTGGTTGGCATGTTCTCCTCTCAGCTCTAGGGATTCCCGGTTCGAATCCCCATCTGGGTGGAGTTTCCATGTTCTCCCCGTGTCCGCGTGGGTTTCCTCCGGGTTCTCCGGTTTCCTCCCACAGTCCAAAAACATGGATCAAGTCAATTGAATTCTCCAAATTGCCCCATATAGAGTGTGTCTGTGTGAGTGAGTGTGTGCCCAGCGATAGATTGGTGTCCTGTTCTGGGTGTATCTGCCTAGAGCCCGAGACGTTCTTCCCTGGATGCCCCCCCCCCCCCCGCGACCCTAATATAGGATAAAGTGAAAGATAATGGATATATATATATTTCATTTTTACATATGTGTGTCCAAGATTCCCACACTGCTGTTATTAATCCAATTGTCCCATCGAAACATACACTCCAAATAACCAGCATGATCACCAGAAGTTGTGGGAGAAATCAGGCGAGATAAAGGAGTCGGCTGGGAATTGGTTTCTGGATTCAGTCACACTTGGCTTTAACCCAGTTAGCAGTGATGGAGGACCAGGGACCGTAAAAAGAGGAGCTGAAGTGGTTTTGGAAGCAGCGGATATCTAGTTTCTCTCATCCTTAGGATGATTTTGTGCTGCTTGCTGTGTGTGCATTACATTAAAAGCCATCAGGAGCCTGCGAGCTTCATATCTGTCATGTTGTTGTTGTTGTGGGTGCCGTGTTCGCAAAGTTTAAAATACCAGCATTTGTAAAACAGGATGTCTCATAAAATGAGTAGATCCAGTGCTTTCGGGTGCTGGGAGGATACACCCAGGAGATATCGCTGGACACACACTCACTCACACAGACACACACTCTATATGGGGCAATTAGGAGAACTCACATAATACACACATAATATTATATATAAATATATTCATTCAATTATTATCCTCCACTTTATCCTCTGTTAGGGTCGCGGGGGGGTTCCCCATGCCCATCCAGGGGAGAACGTCTCGGGCTCTAGGCAGATACACCCAGGACAGGCCGCCAATCTATCGTTGGGCACACACTCACTCACACAGACACACTCTATATGGGGCAATTTGGAGAATTTAATTGACCTTGATCCATGTTTTTGGACTGTGGGAGGAAACAGGAGAACCCGGAGGAAACCCACACGGACACGGGGAGAACATGGAAACTCCACCCAGATGGGGATTCAAACCTGGAATCCCCAGTGCTGAGAGGAGAACATGCCAACCACTAAGCCACCGTGCTGGCTGTGTTTGCATTCATATGACAAACAGATTAAAGGTCTTACTAAAGCAATAAGGTTGGCATGTTCTCCTCTCAGCACTAGGGATTCCCGGTTCGAATCCCAATCTGGGTGGAGTTTCCATGTTCTCCCCGTGTCCACGTGGGTTTCCTCCGGGCTCTCCGGTTTCCTTCCACAGTCCAAAAACATGGCTTAAGTTCAATTGAATTTTCCAAATTGCACCATATAGAATGTGTCTGTGTGAGTGTGAGGAGAACATGCTAACCACTAAGCCACCGTGCTGCACGTAATAATTACATTTTTTAAAATAATTGTTATACAAATTCGAATCCCTATCTGGGTGGAGTTTCCATGTTCTCCCCGTGTCTGCGTGGGTTTCCTCCGGGTTCTCCGGTTTCCTCCCACAGTCCAAAAACATGGATCAAGTTAATTGAATCCTCAAAATTGCCCCATTTAGAGTGTGTGTGTGAGTGAGTGTGTGCCCAGTGATGGATCGGCGTCCTGTCCTGGGTGTATCTGCCCAGCGCCCGAGACGTTCTCCCCTGGATGGGCATGGGGAACCCCACCGCGACCCTAATAGAGGATAAAGCGGGAGATAATGAATGAATGAATGAATGTTATACAAATTGGGCGGCAGAGTGTCTTAGTGTTTAGCATGTTCTCCTCTCAGCACTAGGGATTCCCAGTTCGAATCCCCATCTGGGTGGAGTTTCCATGTTCTCCCCGTGTCTGTGTGGGTTTCCTCCGGGTTCTCCGGTTTCCTCCCACAGTCCAAAAACATGGATCAACGTCAATAGAATTCTCCAAATTGCCCCATATAGAGCGTGCCAGTGTCTGTGTGAGAAGAACATGCTACACGTCCTGGGTGTATCTACCCAGCGCCTGAAACGTTCTCCCATGGATGGACATGGGGAACCGCCCCGTCTACATTTCATGCACCACGTGTCACGTAAATGACAATAAACTCTCCTTGAATCCTTGAATGATGATGATACGTCGATCCCTCAGGTTCTATGCATATTTTGTCAGTCCTTTCATTCTGTTCTCAGACGTCTGCTGTGGAGCTCCCACAGTCTCACCGCACCACCGGTCTAATTAAGATGTCTCCATGTATTTACTCACCCTGCGTTCAATTAAAGGGCGTTATTCCTCCACCTGAAATGTAAAATTGAGCGAGTAGCTCCTTTGCGGCTGCACAGTTTGTGTTTGTCACTCTAATGTTTTATCAGTGCTTACAGTGCGGTGCCTGCAGGATGCTGGCGGCAACGTAATTAAGGGTTATCCAAAATGCACGCTCACGCTGTTCAGCCGGTCCTTTTCGGCGAATCGGATTTGAAATGATCACATCTGCTACGACCGCACAACCGTAAAGAAACCGATCAGTCAGGCATAACCAATCGGATTAAAGCTAAATCCACCCAACAGCCTGATACATGAGGTCATACAGTGGACGCTTTCATTCAAATCGACCTACAAGTAGGGCGGCACGGTGGCTTGGGGGTTAGCATGTTCTCCTCCCGGCACGACGGATTCCAGGTTCGAATCCCAAACTGGGATCTGGGTGGGGTTTCCATGTCCTCCCCGTGTCCGCTTGGGCAGGGGTGCCCACACTTTTCTGGCCCGAGATCTACTTCTCCATTGGATAACTCCAGATCTATGTTGGGATCTTTTTGGTTTTTGGAAAGGCAAAAGAACACGCCGATGCAAGATGGCCGTTCTCAACTGGTTTATTGAGAACAAAGGGAATCCTTTCTGAACACCGTCAGGAAGGAACGCTGGCCAGCGGTCTGCCCATTACGCCTTCAGCTCTAAGTGAGAGAGCCCACTCAAGGGTTACCTGTATATATTGTTACGTCTAGTTCCCGCCCCTTAACTGACTAAGCCAATCGCAGATTACGCCCTCGGTTTTAAATCAGCCAATCCCAGCCCAGTATTTTCCCAGTGGCGGCAAAATCAGAGGTCCTTTGTTTGTCTTTCGGCCATATTGGGACTCTCATTATTCATTAATTCATTCATTATCTCCCGCTTATCCTCTATTAGGGTCGCGGTGGGGTTCCCCATGCCCATCCAGGGGAAAACGTCTCGGGCGCTGGGCAGATAGACCCAGGACAGGGTGCCAATCCATCGCTGGGCACACACTCACTCACACAGACACACTCTATAGGGGGCAATTTTGAGAATTCAATTAACTTGATCCATGTTTTTGGACTGTGGGAGGAAACCGGAGAACCCGGAGGAAACCCACGAGGACACGGGGAGAACATGGAAACTCCACCCAGATGGGGATTCGAACCGGGAATCCCTAGTGCGGAGAGGAGAACATGCTAACCACTAAGCCACCGTGCCGCCCCAATTTATTTATTTATTTAATTTATTTTACTAAAAACATTAGAGCAGGGGTCTCAAACTCAAATTACCAGGCTGTGTTTTTGATGAGGGGCCAGATTAAAGAATTGCAACAAAAAGCAGTGAGGAAATGGAAAATCAACTATTTATATAATATATAACTAAATTGGGTCATTAAAATTGGGTCAGTGGCTTAGTGGTTAGCATGTTCTCCTCTCAGCACTAGGGATTCCCGGTTCGAATCTCAATCTGGGTGGAGTTTCCATGTTCTCCCCGTGTCCGCGTGGGTTTCCTCCGGGTTCTCCGGTGTCCTCCCACAGTCCAAAAACATGGATCAGGTCAATTGAATTCTCCAAATTGCCCCATATAGAGTGTGTGTGTGAGTAAGTGTGTTCCCAGTGATAGATTGGTGTCCTGTCCTGGGTGTATCTGCCCAGCGCTCGAAATGTTCTCCCCTGGATGGGCATGGGGAACCCCCCGCGCCACTTATAGAGGATAAAGCTGAAGATAATGGATGGATGGATATTTAATCCACATGTTTTTTTAAATGAACACTTAAATACATATATGATCTCTATATTACTATTGTCTTCCTCCTGTAAACACTGTCCCCTACTGAGGCGATAAGGGGTACCTGAGCGAGTACATGTCCCCAAGGGCACAACCAATCAAGCACATGCCCCCCAGAGTGCACCTGAACAAGCCAGTGGTCCCGAAGCGGTATGCAAATCAGAGAGCATTACAAAAGAGCTCTCCAGAGACGACACCATTTCAGCTCTGCACTCCACAAGCCGCTTTGTCTTAGAGCTGCATTGTGAAGATGAAGCCATCATCCACCACCTACAGTGACCTCCACACACACAGCACAGCCTTCAGTGGCTCAGTTAACACCAATGGTCCCAGTGCTGTGGCTCATTATTCAACTCCAGCAGCCTCTTTGTTCTTCAACCATGGGCTTTATTCATTCATCCATCCATTATCTTCTGCTTTATCCTCTATTAGGTTTGCGGTGGGGTTCCCCATGCCCATTCCCTCCCGCGTAGCCGATCTTCCGGGGAAGAGCGAGCTGCTAACACTGAGTAACAGGATACAGGTTTTGTGCTCATCGTGAATCAGCTCACTGTTAATATTAATCTCAATTTTCCATCCATCCATTATCTTCTGCTTTATCCTCTATTAGGGTCGCAGGGGGGTTCCTCATGCCCATCCAGGGGAGAACGTTTCGGGCGCTGGGCAGATACACCCAGGACAGGATGCCAATCTATCAATGGACACACACTCACTCACACAGACACACTCTATATGGGGCAATTTGGAGAATTTAATTGCCCCTGATCCATGTTTTTGGTACTGTGGGAGGAAACCGGAGAACCCAGAGTAAACCCACACAAAAACGCGGAGAACATATCACCTCCACCCAGATCCAAAAACATGGCTCAAGGTCAATTTAATTCTTCAAATTGCCCCACAGAGTGTGTCTGTGTGAGTGATTGTGTGTCCAGTGATAGCTTGGCGTCCTGTCCTGGGTCTATCTACCCATCCAGGGGAGAACGTTTCGGGCGCTGGGCAGATACACCCAGGACAGGGGGGCAATCTATCACTGGACACACACTAACTCACACTCTATATGGGGCAATTTGGAGAATTCAATTGACCTTGGTCCATGTTTTTGGACTGTGGGAGCAAATATAATATAATATTATAATACTTTGGAATGGGCTTTAATTGGAACTTAATGGCAGCATTGAAAGATTATATAAGTCGCAAAGAAAAAAGGGAAAAAAGACTTATGAAGTGTTAAAGTCAGTGTATGTTAGGAAACCAGGATCCTCTTGGAGGGGGATCTCAGGAGGGGGAGTCAACATGAGCAAGATCTGTTGAAGGAAAGATGCTCTTCTTATAGCAGGTGGGTTTAGTTTAGTTACCTGAAAGTTAAGGTGGTGGCTGAATCACAGGGTTCTGTGTTTATTCTCAGCTCCGGGAAGAATTCGTACAGACTGATCTGAGAAATGAGAAGACGGCGAGTTTAATTACATTTGCATCTGATTATTCAGAAACGAGCATCCAGACATGCTGTAAAATCAATAGATGTTTAATCTGAAAGACTGGTGGGAGTGATGCTGTGCAGGATGAAGCGGGGTTAGCAGGTAAAGCATTAAATTCCCAAGGGAAGTGGAACAGAACGTTCTCAGTAAAGCATTTCTTTATAAGCACATTGCAATTCTTTTTTTTTTTTTACATCCTCCACTAGGATCGCGGGGGGGGGGGGGGGGGTTCCCCATGCCCATCCAGGAGAGAACGTCCCGAGTGCTGGGCAGATACACCCAGGACAGGACACCAATCCATCGCTGGGCACACACTCACTCACACAAACACACTCTATATGGGGCAATTTGGAGAATTCAATTGACCTTGATTCATGTTTTTGGACTGTGGGAGGAAACCGGAGAACCCGGAGGAAACCCAGCTCTGAGACAAAGCGGCTTGTGGAGTGCAGAGCTGAGATGGTGTCGTCTCTGGTGCACTCTGGAGAGCATCTGTTTGATTGGTTGTGCCCTTGGAGACATGTCCTTACTCAGGTACCCCTCATAGCCTCAGTAGGGGACAGTGTTAACAAGAGGGAGACAATAGTAATGTAGATATCATATATGTATTAAAGTGTTCATTCAAAGAAACATGAAGATCAAATATCCATCCATCCATTATCTTCAGCTTTATCCTCTATTAGGGTCACGGGGGGGTTCCCCATCTCCATCCAAGGGAAAAAGGTTTCAGGCACTGGGCAGATACACCCAGGACAGGGCGCCAATCCATCGCTGGACACACACTCACTCACACAGACACACTCTATATGGGGCAATTTGGAGAATTGAATTGACTTGATCCATGTTTTTGGACTGTGGGAGGAAACCAGAGAACCAGGAGGAAACCCACGTGAACACGGGTAGAACATGGAACCTCCACTCAGATTGGGATCCAAACCGGGAATCTCCAGCGTTAAGGAGAACATGCTAAACCACTAAACCACCGTGCCACCCTAAAATAAAGACTCAGTATCTCAAAATATAATTAATTGGCATCTTAAAAATGACAATTTAGTATCTTAAAATAACGACTAAGTATCTTGAAAGAATAAACTAGTATTTTGAAAATGATGACTTAGTATCTGGGTGGCTTAGTGTTTGGCATGTTCTTCTCTCAGCACTAGGGAGTCCCGGTTCGAATCCCCATCTGGGTGGAGTTTCCATGTTCTCCCCGTGTCCGTGTGGGTTTCCTCCGAGTTCTCTGGTTTCCTCCCACAGTCCAAAAACTTGGATCAAGGGAAATTGAGTTCTCCAAATTGCCCCATATAGAGTGTGTTTGTGTAAGTGAGTGTGTACTCAGTGATAGATCGGCGTCCTGTCCTGGGTCTATCTGCCCAGCGCCCGAAACATTCTCCCCTGGATGGACATGGGGAACCCCCCCCCCCTCCCACCGCGACCCTAATAGAGGATAAAGCGGAGGATAATGAATGAAAAATCTTGTTAATTATGACTTAGTATCTAAAATGAATGTCTTGGTATCTCAAAATAAAGATTTTAAGTAAAAGTTAAGACAAGAGGCTCTGAAAAGTTCTTAAATATGGCAACAAAGTCACTAAGTTGGCGTTAACCTCGCTATAAACAGGGTTCGTTCCAGGTTAAACGTCCAGATTTAAAATCTGATCAAAGTCTCGTGGTCTAGCGAGAACCGAATCAGCAGTCGGTATGAACGGTGAGTTGAATTGAAATTTGTTCCCTCGGTTGTTCAGAGGGAGGAATTTCAGCTTCGCATTCCGTTTTAAAAGTCTTGTTTTTTAGGCAGAGCCCTGCGTTTTTTTTGGCCTGTGTTCTTTTATTCCCCTCAGCCTTCAGTGTGTCGCCGCTCCTCGGGCAAAATGGAAGGAAGAACCATTATTGTGGTTGAAATTAAACCGGCAATGTTCCGAAACACTTATCTGGTGTAACTAAGTAACACGGCTGGCATTGAAAGGAAAAAGAGAGCACTTTTAACAGGTCCATAAACACAAAACGCCTCAGGGAGATGTTTTAACCCGCGAAGAAATGGTTTTCCAGACCAGACATGAAGTTTTTTTTTTTTAATCTGCTTTGCCAAAATAACTGTGAAGTGATGTCCAGGCTTTGAAATAACGACTGTGCACAGTGATCTCCTTTAGCAAACTTATAGATTGCAGTAAATATATAGTAAAAAGTGTATGTATATATATATATATATTTATGTACTTACTTTTATTGGTCTGGTGTGTCTATCCATCCATTCATTATCTTCTGCTTTATCCTCTATTAGGGTCGCGGGGGGGGGGGGGTTCCCCATGCCCATCCAGGGTAGAACGTTTCAGGCGCTGGGCAGATACACTCAGGACAGGACACACACTATCGATCGCTGGGCACACCCTCACTCACGCTTACTCACACACACACACACACACACACAAATACACTCTATATTGGGCAATTTGGAGAATTCATTTGACCTTGAACCATGTTTATGGACTGTGGGAGGAAACCGGAAGAACCCGGAGACACAGGGAGATCCCTAATGCTGAGAGGAGAACGTTTCGCCCCGGGTTTGTCTATATATGTCTATATATGTGTATATATGTGTATCATGGGCGGCACGATGGCTTAGTGTTTAGCATGTTCTCCTTTCAGCATTAGGGTTTCCCGGTTCGAATCCCCATCTGGATGGAGTTCTCCCCGTGTCACCATGGGTTTCCTCCGGGTTCTCCGGTTTCCTCCCACAGTCCGAAAACATGGATCAAGTCAATTGAATTCTCCAAATTGCCCTATATAGTGTGTGTGTGTGAGTGAGTGTGTGCCCAGCGACGGATTGGCGCCCTGTCCTGGGTCTATCCGCCCAGCGCCGGAGACGTTCTCCCCTGGATTGGCATGGGGAACCCCACCGCGACCCTAATAGAGGATAAAGTGGGAGATAATGAATGAATATATGTGTATCTATGTGTGTGTGTATATATATATATATGTGTGTGTGTGTGTGTGTGTATTCATGTGTATATATGAGCATTCAATTCACCTTGAATCTGTGTTTTTAGACTATGGAAAGAAAAACAGAGAACCATGAGGACACCCACACTGACACGGAGAGAACAAGGGAAAACTGCTCCAAGATTGGGATTTGAATCTGTATCCCCAGACTAAGCCACCGTGTCGCCCCCTATAGGTAAAAATTTTCTCTTTATTACAGATCTCTTTATAAATATGGATGTCTAAATATATTTTTGTTGAATATCGATTGCCGGTTTCATTTGGAGAAGCTAATCACCAGAAACCAGATGGTTCTAAGACCCTGAGAGTGTTTTCTTAAGAGCTCAGGTTTCTGCCTCTGTGTAAGATGTTGTAGCTGCAGTATTCTCTGCGCAGATTAGAGATGGAGCTGATCGATTTCTTGCTCCTAATTGTTTAAAGCTATAGATTGCTCCTCCTTGCTTGACTTCCCTTTATTTCTACCCCCCCCGTCTTGTTCCTCGTCCTTTTACCCCCCCCTCCTTCTATCTGTGTCATTCTCTATAAGACTTCTCTCTCCCTCCATCTTTCCTCCATTTTTAACCCTCTGATCCCAAAGCCGTCTTCTCTCACGGTGGCAGTGTTTGCATATCATGCCGTTATAGCTATACGCAGCATGTGTTTGCATTTCTGCCTTAATGTCAAGTTATTCGTCCAAAACATCAATCCATCCATTATCTTACCCTTTATCTTCTACTGGGATCGCGTGGGGGGGGGGGGTTCCCCATGCCCATCCAGGGAGAACGTTTCAGGCGCTGGGCAGATACACCCAGGACGGGACACCAATCTATCACTGGACATACACACACTCACACAGACACACTCTATATGGGGCAATTTAGAAAATTCAATTAACCTTGATCCATGTTTTTGGACTGTGGGAGGAAACCGGAGAACCCGGAGGAAACCCACGCAGACACGGGGAGAACATGGAAACTCCACCCAGATGGGGATTCGAACTGTGCTGAGAGGAGAACATGCATCCACCATGCCACCCACATTATTATTCATTCATTCATCCATTATCTCCCGCTTATCCTCTATTAGGGTCGCGGTGGGGTTCCCCATGCCCATCCAGGGGAGAACGTCTCGGGCGCTGGGCAGATACACCCAGGACAGGACACCAATCCATCGCTGGGCACACACTCACTCATACAGACACACTCCATATGGGGCAATTTTGAGAATGCAATTAACTTGATCCATGTTTTTGGACTGTGGGAGGAAACCGGAGAACCCGGAGGAAACTCACGTGGACACGGGGAGAACATGGAAACTCCACCCAGATGGGGATTCGAACCGGGAATCCCTAGTGCTGAGAGGAGAACATGCTAACCACTAAGCCACTGTGCCGCCTGTTATTAATTATTATTATTATTATTAATTCACTCCTCCATTATCTTCCTCATAATCCTCTACTAGGGTCGCGGGGGGGGGGGTCCCCATGCTCATCTATTGGTGAACGTTTCAGACGCTGGGCAGATAGACCCAGGACAGGGCGCCAATCTATCACTGGACACACATTCACTCACACAGACACACTCTATATGGGGCAATTTGGAGAGTTCAATTGGCTTGAAATATGTTTTTGGACTGTGGGAGGAAACCGGAGAACCCGGAGGAAACCCACGCAGACACGGGGAGAACATGGAAACTTTGGGATTAATTGGGATTCGAACCGGGAATCCCTAGCGCTGAAAGGAGAACATGCTAACCACTAAGCCAAATCAATCAAATGATTGATTTGAGGATGACGCTGAGTTCTGTACTGGTGTTCTATAAAAATGCTAAAGGTTCTGAGAGAGTCACAAGGGCAGAATGTAATTGAGTGTTTACAACGATGCAAATGGCAATTTATTAATACAACACAGGGCGGCACGGTGGCATGTTCTCCTCTCAGTGCTGGGGTACCCCATGCCCATCCAGGGGAGAACTTTTTACCATCAACCATGTTTTTGGACTGTGGGAGGAAACTGGAGAACCTGAAGGAAACCCACACGGACACGGGGAGAACATAGAAACTCCAACCAGATTGGGATTCGAACCTGGATCCCCAGAGCTGAGAGGAGAACATGCTAAACACTAAGGCATCGGGCCACCTAAACAAAAAAAATCAAAGGCTAAAAATGGTATGACAACAAAATGCTTGATATTTTTGGTCATGGGCGGCACGCTGGCTTAGTGGTTAGCATGTTTTCCTCTCAGCACTAGAGATTCCCGGTTTAAATCCCTGGAGTTTCCATGTTCTCCCCGTGTCCGCGTGGGTTTCCTCCGGGTTCTCCGGTTTCCTCCCACAGTCCAAAAACATGGCTCAAGTCAATTGAATTCTCCAAATTGCCCCATATAGAGTGTGTGTGTGAGTGAGTGTGTGTCCAGTGATAGATTGGCGTCCTGTCCTGGGTGTATCTGCCCAGCTCCCGAAACGTTCTCCCCTGGATGGACATGGGGACCCCCCCCAACCCCCACGACCCTAATAGAGGATAAAGCGGAAGATAATGGATGAATGGATAGATTTTTGGTCATTTTTTAAAAATGGAAATGTAAGTCGTGCTCTGATGTCATCCGTTTTAGACGTCTGAGATAAAAAGGGCTGTAAGTCAAGGAAGCCATACTCCATTGTGTATATAAATGACTGAAGCTCTCATTTTATTGGCCGCTGCGGTCCTTCATCCTTGAATCCTGTTTACAGCAGGGATACAAACAGGCTGCCGTACAAATATCAGTACCATCAAATACACAAAAGAGGAACTAAAGCCCTTCTACTGCTAACAAACATGTTTACATCTGATGATGCAAATGAGGACAGACCTTTAGTTCTTTTTTCGTCATTTCTCGAGCAAACCTTCATCTTATCCTCAGTTTTCTGTTTGTGTTCTACAGTACATACTGTGTACGTCCCCTTTACTCTGTTCTAATGTTCAGGACCCCAATAGTACCACCACAGAGCAGGGATTATTTGGTGGGTGCATTATTCCTATCCCAGCAGTGTCACTGAGGTGTTTAAATGCTGCACTAAACCCCCCTCACCACATCAGTGTCACTACAGAACTGACAATAAACAATCCACCACCCAAATGATACCTGTTCTGTGATGCTCCTGACCAACAGAGAACCAACAGGGGACTAACAACAAAGAACACAGATGGACTACAGTCTGGAATTATAGAACTACAAAGTACATCTATATGCTAAGTGGAGGATTCAAGGATTCAAGGATTTTTTATTGTCACATCAGCTAATACTGGGGTGTATAGGAGTATAGTATAGGAGATATTATATATATATATATATATATATATATATATATATATATATATATATGTAACGGGTGCCTAGGGCACCTGTTCTGTGTTTGTTAATCTACTTTAATTATTGTCATTTAGTTTGTTTAATTGTCTCTTTCTGTTCATTGGTGGTTTTGTGCACGTGATTGGTTTTCATTTGTATTTATTTCCTTCTTTCCCTGTACTCGGTGCACTTCGTGGTTTATGTTATGTTCACTCGTCGGTACCTTTGCTTTGTGGTGTCACTACACCTTTAAAATAAATTCCAATTCCCTGTTACCTGCGTGCCTGGCTCCCTTCAGCGCGTTAGAGCGCAACGGCTCTGCGCTTCCTATGCGCAGCGGCTTTAATCTCTAGGTAGGCGAGTGTAATAATATATATATATATATATATATATATATATATATATAAAACAGGTAGTTCTGGTCCTTAAATCTGATTGGCTGAGCTGTTTGTCCAGCCGTGACATTATTGACAATAACACACACCTCTGAGCGCTTTATATTCGTATCAATGCGTGATATACAATACATTATTATAAATCAATTAATACAGATTAGGCGGCACGGTGGCTTAGTGGTTAGCACGTTCGCCTATCAGCGCTGGGTGGAGTTTCCATGTTCTCCCCGTGTCTGCGTGGGTTTCCTCCGGGTTCTCCGGTTTTCTCCCACAGTCCAAAAACATGGATCAAGTTAATTGAATTTTCAAAATTGCCCCCTATAGAGTGTGTCTGTGTGAGTGAGTGTGTGCCCAGCGATGGATTGGCGCCCTTTCCTGGGTCTATCTGCCAGGCGCCCGAGACGTTCTCCCCTGGATGGGCATGAGGAACCCCACCGCGACCCTAATAGAGGATAAGCGGGAGATAATGAATGAATGAATGAATTAATACAGATTAGGCTGCACAGTGGCTTAGTGTTTCACTCGTACCTTATTGCTTTATTATATTATCGTTTACCAGTTAATAAAGTACTCACAGTGTACAGCAGGGTAGGTTTTTTGGGTAAACTGAGTCAGCCGCCTACTACTGACCAGAGGAAAACATGCAAACTCTCCAAAGATTGTCAGGGGCTTCAAACGTAGGTCTTTGAAAGTGAGGGCAGATAAATAATCCATATCCATTTTAAATGAGGGATTTCATAATTTAATAGCTCACCAATGAAGAGATTGTCTTTCAGCATGAATTCATAATAAATCGAGTTTTAATGTTCTTTGCTCTTGCACTAAAAAAATGCGAATGTATGTTTTTAAACCCGTGACCCTGACCATGAACAAAGACAATGTTTTTCAGACTGAAGAACCATACCAATAGAACACCAATATATCACAGGGGTTGAGATGAAACTGGAGTTCTGAGTGTGATGCGAACACAGCAGATGTGTTCAGATTTGGTTTCCTGTTAATAGTTTGGGGTTTATTGATTTTATTATTAATTAATGCACATTTCGCTTAGTTGTAGTTTTTTTTAGACTATAGGACACAACACCATATGTAGGTGCACACATTTTAGTTAGTTGTTCTACTGGTCTTTGTTCGTGTTGTGATTTTCCATCCATCCATCATCTTACGCTTTATCCTCTATTAGGGTCGTGGGGGGGGGAGGGGGGCGTTTCGGGCACTGGGCAGACACACCCAATCTATGACTGGACACACACTCATTCACACAGACACACACTATATGGGGCAATTTGGAGAATTCAATTGACTTGATCCATGTTTTTGGACTGTGGGAGGAAACTGGAGAACCCGGAGGAAACCCACGTGGACACGGGGAGAACATGGAAACTCCACCCAGATTGGGATTCGAACCAGGAATCCCTAGTGCTGAGAGGAGAACATGCTAACCACTAAGCCACCGTGCCTCTTTTTTTTTACACCACTGTTCCTTTTTGTTGGCTCTTATTTTATAAATGTGGTAGTTTAATTTGGATCCATTAGCAAAGTTAAGTTTTGCAATGCAATCCATGTATTTATACATATATATATATTCATTCATTCATTATCTTCCGCTTTATCCTCTATTAGGGTCGCGGTGGGGTTCCCCATGCCCCTCCAGGGGAGAACATCTCGGGCGCTGGGCAGATAGACCCAGGACAGGGCGCCAATCCATCGCTGGGCACACACTCACTCACACAGACAC
>JAFMOD010000527.1:329121-350794 GCA_019802435.1 Corydoras maculifer
ATGCGTGTGTGTTTGTGTTTGGCAATGTGTGTGTACATGTTTGTGTGTATATGTGTGCATGTGTGCATATGTGTGTGTTTATGTGTGTGTGTTTGGGTGTGTGTATGCGTGTGTGTTTGTGTTTGGCAATGTGTGTGTACATGTTTGTGTGTATATGTGTGCATGTGTGCATATGTGTGTGTTTATGTGTGTGTGTTTGGGTGTGTGTATGCGTGTGTGTTTGTGATTGGCAATGTGTGTATATATGTGTGTGTGTGTGTTGTAAGGAAATAGGACATCAGTTATTAAAAGCAAACATAGCGAGCTTTATCCACCGTAACATCAATATAGACACAACATCCAAATGATGAGGTTCTCCGTCGGGTTCTCCTCATTTACAAACGCTTTTAAGTCTTCTGAGAAACAACTTGTTTTTAAGTACAAAGTGACAAAATACCCCTAAAACATGGTGATCTTTTAAAAAATTGGAACTTGACTTACAAACTGTAAAAAATAATAATTATTATTAAAAAATAATTTAAAAAATGGTAACACACTTCATGAATCCGGTATTCATAATGCATTATAAGTGCATTTATAAAGTATCCATAATGCTTTATAACATTTTTTTTAAGCATTTGTTGATGTACATAGATGTTTATAATCACAGTCATAAATCGTTATAACAATTTTACATAAGGCTTCATAACACAGTGACATAATGCATTATAATCGGAACTTATTTCAACCTTTGATTCTTTGTTTCTTACTTAAACAAGATAATTCCACTTTACTTAAAGTCTGTAATGAGCGTTTATAATCTGTTATAAGTCTTTTTGCTTGTAAAGAGAGCTTATAAGCTTTCATAAACTGTTATGAGCACTTATGAAGTCATTTTCGAGGAAAACATTCAATAAACACAAACGTTATAAGGCTTTATGTCGCTGGTCTACATAATTAAATAATTTAAATATATCATTTATAATGCATTATGTCACTTTGTGTTATAGAGCCTTATGGCATGTTTATATAACACTTTATAAGTGTATCTTTGTACATCTATGGACATTACCAAAGGTTTATAAGGTGTTATAAGAACATGCCATAAGTCTTTATAACACAAAGCATTTTTAAGCTTTTATAAGTCATGTACACTTTACTTTATGTCTGAGCTTATAAACAGTTATAAGCACTTATAAAGTCATTTTAGGAAAACGTTCGTTAAACACAAATGTTATAAGGCTTTATGTCATTGGTCTCTATAATTTTATAATTCGATTAACATTTACAATTAGACTTTATAATGCATTGTCACTTTGTGTTATAAAGCCTTATGTCATGTTCTTAATACTTTATGAGTGTGGTTATTTACATCTATGGACATAAAAAAGGTCTATGTCAAGTATCATGAAGTGTTATAAATGCTTCATAAAGCTTTATAAACGTGTTATTAATGCATGAAAATGTTTTTTAAAGCAAAGGAAAATCTGTCATCTCTCTTTCGACCAGGTTGGAAATGTAACGCTCCTGCAGATGGTTTCTATCCCCAAACTGAAATAATAAGTGTAATTGTAATATTTGGCAACAATCACACTATTGTTATCCCATTTTAATTATTCCACCATATTTGTCCGGCTTTCTTCTCTTGCAATTTTTAAGCTATGGACATGCTTTTCCCAGGACACGTCCGGCTCCTCGGTGAGACCACTGCTTGTATACAGCTAAGGAATCAGGCCAACCATTCCCGAGATATTCCCGTTTTCCCAGGCCAAAATTCCCATTCACTTTGCATTACAGTAACATTTCAACTTCCAGAACTCGGCCAATTATTGATCTACAAAGACGAAATTTACTGGAATCGGAGATGACTGCAGCCAGACTGGGCTTGTAAAATTTCAGAGCGATCGCACACTTTTTTCACTCCCAATCACTCTTTAAATTTGGCTTATGTATATTTTCCAATGGGATTGTTTGATTTTCAAAGTGGCATAACCAATTTTTGAGCTCCAAACACGAAACTCACCCCGTCCAGAGTGATTTGCCCCCACCAGCTAATTTGGGCTGATTTGCCCCCATCATTCTTCAAATATCGCATTCCTCATCCTCACCCAGTCTACACTCCAGCACCTTGGACAACGTCTGTTTTCTTTTATAAACCTGAAACATTTGGTCATTTTCTCCAAAGCGACTTACAAGGCGAAAACAGGGTTCATCACAACATCCCTGGAGCAATAAGGGTTAAGGGCCTTGCTCAAGGACCCACATTGGTAACTTTAGTGGACCTGGGACTTGAACCCCCAACCTTCAGACTGATAGCTATCACCCTGAACACTGAGCTACCACACGCCGGGTTCTGTCGTGGTTACTGTTGGATGCTCAAATGCATAATGATGTTGGCATCCCTGGATTGCTGATTGCTGATCAGAGTCTAATGGGTGTCATGGGCTTCATCCAGCCCTCAATACAAATGAACTGGTTAAGACACATAGCACAGAGTTGATCAAAGAAGCACGGAAAAGCACGGAAAAACAACATTTCTTGGGCTCATGTGGTTCCAACAGTTTTTAAATATAGAAACGAGACCGGAGCACGTCACAGCACAGGACACTCTGAACGTTTGGACTGCACAGGGTTCAAAAATAGACTCATTTAGAAAGCTTTGTTTTTACAATAACGCTTTATAAAATGTACATCGTTACAAACACGGCTCTGAGAGCGGAACCTGGAGCTCCTGTTAGGTTCGAATACCTAAAACGCTCAGCCGACGTCCTCATTAAAAGCAATAGATTCCACCGAGTATGTCATCCCCTGCAGGAGGGTTAGAGTAATTACTGCACGGGTTAAAATTCAGATCTCCCATCATTGAAATATTAAGAATTATTAATAACCCGGTTCTGCTTGGTGAGTAGAACGTGCATGAGGTTTCCTTGGACTGTCATTTAATATACACTTAATACTCAGACCCACTGCTCACAACACTGGGTGGCCCACCCTGGAAAGAATGTTTCAGGTGCTGGGCAGATACACCCAGAACAGGACGCTAACCCATCACTAGTCACACACACTCACACAAACACACTCTATATGGGGCAATTTGGAGAACTCAATTGACTTTGATCCATGTTTTTGGACTGTGGGAGGAAACCGAAGAACCTGGAGGAAACCCACGGACATGGGGAGGACATGGAAACTCCACCCAGATTGGGATTCGAACCTGGAATTAATAGTTATTCATTCATTATCTTCCACTAGGGGTCCCAGAGGGGGGGGAGGGTTGTTCCCCATGCCCATCCAAGGGAGAATGTTTCGGGCGCTGGGCGGATACACCCACGACAGGACACCAATGTATCACTGGATACACACTCACACACACAGACACACTCTATATGGGGCAATTTTGAGCATTAAATTTTCTTTGATCCTTAATTGACCTTGATCCATGTTTTTGGACTGTGGAAGGAAACCGGAAAACCTGGAGGAAACCCACGAGGACACGGGGAGAACATGGAAACTCCACCCAGAATGGGATTCGAACCGGGAATCCCTAGTGCTGAGAGGAGAACATGCCAACCACTAAGCCACCGTGCCGCTGTTTAATGAATATTGAACTTAATATAATATTACAAACATAATATAAATAAAATCACTTCTTCCGCTTTATTCTCTACCCATGCCCATCCATGGGAGAACGTTTTGGGCGCTGGGCAGATACACCCAGGACAGGACACACAAAGGCCCACACAAACACACTATATATGGGGCAATTTAGATCCTGTGAGTTTCGAATACCTAAAACGCTTAAAGGTTTGAACCTCAGCCGACGTCCGCATTAAAAGCAATAGATTCCACCGAGTACGTCATCCCCTGCAGGGGGTTAGAGTAATTACTGCACGGGTTTAAATTCCGATCGGGGGTGTCTCCTATCATTAAAATATTAAGAAGGGTTGATAACCCGGTTCTGCTTGGTGAGGGGAACGTGCATGATATCTGAGATCAGTTGTGATTAAAATGTAATGCTGTCTGTTAATTAAAGCGTGTGATTTGAGTGTAACGACTCAAAAATGAATTTGAACATTAATCTCATTATGGGCGGTACAGTGGCTTAGTGGTTAGCATGTTCTCCTCTCAGCACTAGGGATTCCCGGTTCGAATCCCAATCTGGGTGGAGTTTCCATGTCATCCCCGTGTCTGCGTGGGTTTCCTCCGGGTTTTTCGGTTTCCTCCCACAGTCCAAAAACATGGATCAAGGTCAATTGAATTCTCCAAATTGCCCCATATAGAGTGTGTCTGTGTGAGTGAGTGTGCGCCCTGTCCTGGGTGTATCTGCCCAGCGCCCGAAACGTTCTCCCCTGGATGGGCAGTCCCTAGTACAGGATAAAGAGGAAGATAATGGACGGATGGATAAATTGCCCCTATATGTTGTCTGTGTCTGAGTGAGTGAGTGTGTGCCAAATTATAGTGAATCCACCCAGCGCCCAAAACGTTCTGCCCTGGATGGACAATGGAACCCCTCCCTCCCCCCCAACCATTCTAGCAGAGGATTAGGCAGAAGATAATGAGATGAGATGCTGACACCCACATTCTGTGTTGAATCGATGTCCCAGAATAAAAACGAGGGCAATTCTGATTTCCGAAGATGTTGAAGAACATACATCCATTATCTCCCGCTTTATCCTCTACTTGGGTCGCGGGGGGGTTCCCCATGCCCATCCAGGGGAGAACATTTCGGGCGCTGGGCAGATACACCCAGGACAGGACACCAATCTATCACTGGACACAGACACACATTATATGGGGCAATTTGGAGAACTCAATTGACTTGATCCATGTTTTTGGACTGTGGGAGGAAACTGGAAAACCCGGAGGAAACCCACGTGGACACGGGGAGAACATGGAAACTCCACCCAGATTGGGATTCAAACCGGGAATCCCTAGCGCTGAGAGGAGAACATGCTAATCACTAAGCCACCGTGCCGCCCTGTTGAAGAATGTACTTAATAATAATAAATAATAATCTATGTTTGTTGTAGTTCCACAATTCCAGACTGTAGTCCTTTTGTTTGTGGATACATACTGTGTCCCCTTTACTCTGTTTAATGGTCAGAACCTCAATAGTACCACCACAGAGCAGGGATTATTTGGTGGGTGTATTAGTCCTATCCCAGCAGTGTCACTGAGGTGTTTAAATGCTGCACTAAACCCCCCTCACCACATCAGTGTCACTGCAGAACTGACAATAAACAATCCACCACCCAAATGATACCTGTTCTGTGATGCTGCTGACCAACAGAGAACCAACAGAGGACTAACAACAACAAAGAACACAGATGGACTACAGTCTGGAATTGTAGAACTACAAAGTACATCTATATGGTAAGTGGAGGAAATGGGGCAAGAAGGGGGCGTGTCCAAACGTTTAACTGATACTGTATATATGGAGGTATTGGGAGACCAAGGCTGATTAATAAGGGCAGTGAAGCTAAATATTTTGAGTTCCCTCATGCGGCGCCCCCGGCAGAGAGCACCCCATTACAGCGAGGAGCATGCAGAACGTATGCCAGCAGTGCTGCTGCCATCCCAATTAGAGTGATGGCAGCTGGTTCATTTTCTAATTCTAGCGTCCGGCCCGTTGGGCACGGTCATGGCTGACGTCCTCTCCCATTATGGGGGCAGACGGGATTTAGCCACAGGCCAAATGGTTCGGCAGCCCGGATATGGACAAGCATCGGAGAATTAACCCCGAATTAATATCCACCAGTGCTGTGATGTCATCATGGTGTGGAGGAGGATTCCCATGGCAACCTGGGAAACTCTAGCTCCATGACCATGCGCCACTGTATTAGGTTACAGCACATTGTTTCTCCACTGATAATATAGATGGACTGTGTAGTTCTACAGTTCCATTCTGTAGTCCATCTGCTTCTCTACATAGTCTGTTAGTCCGCTTTAGTATGTTCTCTGATGATCAGCACCCCCACAGAGCAGGTATTATTAGGGTGGTGGATGATGGTGCGAGTGGAACAGACCCCTGTATGTTCTGATTGGTGGACTGTTCTCTGTCCAGCAGCACTGCTGTGTCTGATCCACTAACACAGCACCACCATGTCAGCATCACTGCACTAATGAATAGGGGCAATTTAAATAGAGGACATTTAGAGCCTTCAATTCACCTTGATAGGGCAGCACAGTGGCTTAGTGGTTAGCATGTTCTCCTCTTAGTGCTAGGGATTCCCGGTTCGAATCCCAATCTGGGTGGAGTTTCCATGATCCATGTTCTCCCCGTGTACACATGGGTTTCCAAAAACATGGATCAAGTTAATTGAATCCGCCAATTTGCCCCATATAGAGTGCGTCTGTGTGAGTGAGTGTGTGTGTTTGTCCAGTGATAGATTGGCATCCTGTCCTGGGTCTATCTGCCCAGCGCCCGAAACGTTCTCTCTTGGATGGGCATGGGGAACCCCCCTCACGACCCTAATAGAGGATAAAACAGAAGATGATAGATTTATGGAATTCACCTTGATCCATGGAAGTCGAAGAACCCCGAGAAAAGCACATGAACACGGGGAGAACCTGGAAACATGGAAAGCACAGAGAGAAGAACATACGGCCCTTAAATTTTCTTATTTTATAGATTTTAAATCTATAGAATTTTTTCATGTAATGGAAAGGTCGCAAATCAAAATAGTTTGTCACGGTGGCTTAGTGCTTAGCATGTTCTCCTCTCAGCACTAGGGATTCCCGGTTGGAATCCCAATCTGGGTTGAGTTTCCATGTTCTCCCCGTGTACACATGGGTTTCCTCCGGGTTCTCCGGTTTCCTCCCACAGTCCAAAAACATGGATCAAGGTCAATTGAATTCTCCAAATTGCCCCATATAGAGTGTGTGTGTGAGTGAGTGTGTGTCCAGTGATAGATTGGCGTCCTGTTCTGGATGTATCTGCCCAGCGGCTGAAACGTTCTCCCCTGGATGGGCATGGGGAACATACCCCCACCACCACCATCCTGGTAGAGGGTTAAGCAGTAGCTAATGAGATGTGATGAGATGATATTACTGAAATAAGGTGGTCATCAGAGCAACAGACAGAACTCATCACTCATCACTATCATCACTATTTAATCACAATTTAATGCTTATTTGCACTTTTGTAAGGTGTCCTTGAGTGACAGAAAGGCGCCTATAAAATAAATGTATTATTATTATTATTATTATTATTATTATTATTATTATTATTACTTAGTTCGGGTCTTTCGCTTGTTCTCTTGGTTGTAAATAGAACTCTCAGTCCTAATTCCATCACCCCATTGCAGCAGTTTACAGACAGACGGGGACTGACAGAGAAGTGAGGTAACAACAACAGAACGAGAGAGCGAGGGGGGGGGGGCGAATGCTGCAAGGCATAACCAGTAGTTGCTACTCCACTCCCCTGCAGATTTTCCGCAACTACTGTAAAAAGAATGAATTATTTCATTATAATAAATCAGTAGGTGGCACGGTGGCTTGGTGTTTAGCATGTTCTCCTCTCAGCACTAGGGATTCCCGGTTCGAATCCCAATCTGGGTGGAGTTTCCATGTTCTCCCCGTGTCGGCGTGGGTTTCCTCCGGGTTCTCCGGTTTCCTCAGTCCAAAAACATGGATCAAGTCAATTGAATTCTCCAAATTGCCCCATATAGAGTGTGTCTGTGTGAGTGAGTGTGTGTCCAGTGATAGATTGGTGTCCTGTCCTGGGTGTATCTGCCCAGCGCCCAAAATGTTATCCCCTGGATGGCCATGGGGAACCCCCCCCCCCCCGTAAGCCTAGTAGAGGATAAAGATAATGGATGGCTTAAATTACAGTCAATATTAAAGGAGTTTAATATACACGCATGTTCACCTCCCAGCACTCGGGATCAGGTTCCATGTTCTCCCCGTGAGTGTTCTCCGGTTTCCTCCCACAGTCCAAAAACATGGATCAAGGTGAATTGAATTCTCCAAATTGCCCCATATAGAGTGTGTCTGTGTGAGTGAGTGTGTGTCCAGTGATAGTTGGCGTCCTGTCCTGGGTGTATCTGCCCAGCACCCGAAATGTTCTCCCCTGGATGGTCATGTGGAACCCCCCCATGACCCTAGTTAAGAAGATAATGAATGGATGACTCTATCGGTTTCCATTGCTGACTTTAAGCTAGTACTTGACGCATTAAAAATCCCAAGTCTCGGGTTCGAGTCTCACGTATGTTCAGGTGCAGTAAACTCAGGCACAGTCGTCTGCTCCGGATGCGCTAGAACATCCCGACTCGGGGGCAGGGAGTTTTTATGCAGCTCGATGCTGAATGCCGTGGGTGGAGGAGGGGTGTTATGATTAGCGGAGGCGCTCTGCAGCTGCTTTTTATACTGAACGAAACTGCAGGTCTTTATAACGATGGCCAACACGTTCTTGCCCATCAAGATCCCGGAGACACGGCCATCCTTGTACAGCACCATGTTCCCTCCCCGGATGAAAAGGGTGACCACGTTGATGGTCACCAGGCTGAGAATGGGGTAGAGCATCATCTTATGAGGACTGATGTTGACCCCCTGCATGCTGATCTCGCTCAGACTGACGCACGGCAGAACCAGCAGCAAAATGTAGCAGTAGAAGAACATCAGGCCTTCGGCCCATAACGGGAAGCCCTTCTTCTGAGGTTCCCACAGGTTGGCCTGGACGTCCAGAATGTCCAGAAGGTCCACCACCACCCAGAAGAGCCGGTTCCGGATCTCCTCTTTTTTCCGGAAGGCCTTGACGTACTCCATGTGATCGACCGCCACCAAGATGATGAAGAGCACGGGGATGCAGACCGAGAGCAGCAGGGTCAAGGCCTTGCGAGCCAAAGTGTCCAGGTTCCTGCGGTCGGCTTTGTAGTTCTGGTAGATGAAGTAGACTTTAATCTCCAGCACGAAGATGTAGAGGAACCAGAGGATCATGGCGTAGCCTCGTTTGGCCGTCCTGAGCTCGGTGCCCACCCAGACGGCCACGTAGCGGAGCGCGATCAGGAAGCACACGTCCCCCACGCTAACGATGATGAACACGCCGATCTTGCGAGGCCCGTGGTTCTGCTCCACCAGGTACGCATCCAGCAAGGCCATGCTGCTCATTATCACTACACATGACAGACACACGTGCGGTGCATTGGTTGGAGGGGGTGGGGCCATCCTCAAGACGGAACCCCGCGATTGGTCAGCCTCAGTCGCTCAGACTTTGTCTTGCATAGACACCAGGACCTGATAATAAAAAAATCAAAAAAATTACGCAATATCAGCAATTTCAGTAAAAATATAATATATATATATAACTTTCCATACGCTATGACATCATACATCAGCTTCATAGTCCTCCAAGCCTAAATCCATCCATCCATCCATTATCTATCGCTTTATCCTCCACTAGGGTCGTGGAGGGGGGGTTCCCGATGTCCATCCAGGGGAGAACGGTTTAGGCGCTGGGCAGATACACCCAGGACAGGACACCAATCTATTACTGGACAAACACTAACCCACACAGACACACTCTATATGGGGCAATTTGGAGAATTCAATTGACTTTGATCCATGTTTTTGGACTGTGGGAGGAAACCGGAGAACCCGGAGGAAACCCACAGGGACACGAAGAGAACATGGAAACTCCACCCAGAACCATGAATCCCTAGTGCTGAGAAAAGAACATGCTAACCACTAAGCCACCATGCCGCCCTATTGGAGAATACCCATCATATCTCATTATGTTCCGAATTAAAATAATTTTCAACATAATCCATACCGAGGGCGGTACTGTGGCTTAGTGGTTAGCATGTTCTCCTCTCAGCACTGGGGATTCCCGGTTCTGGGTGGAGTTTCCATGTTCTCTTCATGTCCCTGTGGGTTTCCTCCGGGTTCTCCGGTTTCCTCCCACAGTCCAAAAACATGGATCAAGGTCAATTGAATTCTCCAAATTGCCCCATATAGAGTGTGTCTGTGTGAGTGAGTGTGTGCCCAGCGATAGATTGGCGTCCTGTCCTGGGTGTATCTGCCCAGCGCCCGAAACGTTCTCCCCTGGATGGACATGGGAAAACACCCCCCCCCCCATGAGTGTGATGGATTGGCACCACTGTATAAATTGCACCTTATTTCACAACTATATTTAATGAAGCAGTAATTTTCTTTATTGTGCAGGAACATTCATTTCAAGGTCATGCTGCATCACTGCAAAATAAAAATAAAATAAATAAGATACATTCATTTATTATCTTCTGCTTTATCCACTATTAGGGTCGCATTGGGGTTCTCCATGCCCATCCAGGTGAGAACGTCTCAGGCGCTGGGCAGATACACCCAGGACAGGGCGCCAATCCATCGCTGGGCACACACTCACTCACACACACACTCTATATGGGGCAATTTGGAGAATTCAATTAACTTGATCCATGTTTTTGGACTGTGAGAGGAAACCGGAGAACCCGGAGGAAACCCACGCAGACACGGGGAGAACATAAATATGATACAATACTAATAAAATAAGAAAAAATAAGAAAATAGAAACAAATCAATGGTCTGCCACAGTGAGACCATTTAAGTTATGATTTCTTAAAATGAGAAGGCGTTCTAAAAGCTAGACGATTTATCTCACCTAGCATTCTATTCAAGACACAAACCAGATTTGTTCGACGTTTTTAGGATTTGAAGACAGTCATTTTTTTCAGAAAGCACAGCAAGGTTACAGAATTAAGCTGAGTCTGCAACTTCATTAACATCATCATCATCAACCTTTATCGGAATACAAATACTGTAGCATCTATTACACCTTAAGATTTAATAAATAGCAAAGACATCAGCTTTATAATCCTCCAACTCCATGGGGGGCGGGGGGGGGGGTTCCCATGCTCATCCATGGGGAGAATGTTTTGGACGCTGGGCAGATACACCCAGGACAGGACACCAATCTATCACTGGACACACACTCACTCACACACACACACTCTATATGGGGCAATTTGGAGAATTCAGTTGTCCTTGATCCATGGTTTTGGACTGTGGGAGGAAACCGGAGAACCCGGAGGTAACCCACGTGGACACGGGGAGAACATGCAAACTCCACCCAGATTGGGATTCGAACCTGGAATCCCTAGTGCTGAGAGGAGAACATGCCAACCACTAAGCCACCGTGCCTCCGTTCATTGAAAATTGAACTTAATATAATACTACAAAGGTACTATAAATCACACAGACACACAAACACACTCTATATGGGGCAATTTGGAGAAATCAATTGACCTTGATCCATGTTTTTGGACTGTGGGGGGAAACCGGAGAACTCGGAGGAAACCCACGCGGACACGGGGAGAACATGGAAACTCCACCCAGATTGGGATTCGAACCTGGATTAATTAATGAATCTGGATTATTTAGGTGGTGGATAATTCACAATGAAGATTTTATTTGATGAGTAAGGTCTTCCATTTTCAATTCTGCTAATCTCGGCATTTCTTGGGTGAGCTTTCGGTGTCTTCCCCTCTGCCGACTGCGCAGTTCTCTGTGTGGTGAAGGGTTTTCATATCTTGTTCTATTCGTCCACGATTTGTCCAGAGCCGGAGCACAGAAGCTCAGCGGACCACTGCATTTGTTAAGCTTAATCCTTTTGAGAAACGCAGGGATTATCTGCAGCGTTCTCCCTTTAAAATAATTTGTTCGGTGGTTGCAAAGTACTTTGATTTCGTGGGCTGTAGCGCATCTCGAATTTTGTATCAGTTCCACTTGACGTACGGACAGATGGTGTGGGTTTACGCTTACAGATCTGTTTCTATGCATACATATATATATATAAATATATATATTAATTCATGGGGTAACTTAGAGGTGGCTTAGAGGTGGCTTAGTGGTTGGCATGTTTTCCTCTCAGCACTAGGGATTCCCGGTTCCAATCCCAATGTGGGTGGAGTTTCCATGTTCTTCCCGTGTCCGTGTGGGTTTCCTCCGGGTTCTCTGGTTTCCTCCCACAGTCCAAAAACATGGATTCAACGTCAATTGAATTCTCCAAATTGCCCCATATAGAGTGTGTCTGTGTGAGTGAGTGTGTGTCCAGTGATAGATTGGTGCCCTGTCCTGGGTGTATCTGCCCAGCGCCCGAAACGTTCTCCCCTGGATGGACATGGAGACCCCCCCCCCATGACCCTAATAAAGGATAAAACGAAAGATAATAGATGGATATTAATTCATTATCTTCCTAATATTGCTACAAGGGTCGTGGGGGGGTTCCCCATGCCCATCCAGGGGAAAAGGTTTTGGACGCTGGGCAGATACACCCAGGACAGGGCGCCAATCTATCACTGGACACACACTCACTCACACATACACACTCTATATGGGGCAATTTGCAGAATTTAATGGACTTGATCCATGTTTTTGGACTGTGGGAGGAAACCAGAGAACCCGGAGGAAACCCACGCGGACACGAGGAGAACATGGAAACTCCACCCAGATTGGGATTCGAACCTAGAAGCCCAGCACTGAGAAGAGAACATGCTTACCACTAAGCCACCGTGCCGCCCATTATATATATATTATTAATTTAATTAATTCATTCATTATTTTCTGCTTAATCTGTTATTAGGGACGCAGGGGGACCATCCATGGGAGAACGTTACGGGCGCTGGGCAGATACCCCCAGGACAGGACACAAACACACTCTATATGGGGCAATTTGGAGAATTCAATTGATATTATTCCAGGAAACCGGAGAACCCGGAGGAAACCCACGCGGACACGGGGAGAACATGGAAACTCCACCCAGATTGGGATTCCAACCTGGAATCCCTAGTGCTGAGAGGAGAACATGCTAACCACTAAGCCACCGTGCCGCCTCGCATAATTTTTAAACATTTTTTAAATTCATCCATTATCTTCCGCTTAATCCTCTATTAGGCTCACAGGGGGCTCCATCAGCCTTTCGACCTGAAGGTCTCAGGTTCAATTCCCAGGCTGAAGTGCATGTGAGAAAGGCATCTAACCCCAATTGCACCCCGGGAGCTGTATACAAGGATGCCCACCACTCCGGTGGGTGGTGTGTGCTCACTTCGCCTGTGTGTGTGTGTGTGTGTGTGTGTGTGTTAAGTGTGGAGGACAACAATAAATCACTCAATCACTACTTTATTGATCCTAACCTCTAAATAAGGTGTAAAGTAATCGATTTTGCCCACTGTACATCCACACAGAGGTATTGTTGGGCTATTAATCCGAAGGTTGTGGGTTCAAATCCCAGGTCTAATGACGTTACCAATGTGGGTTCTTAAACAAGACCCTTAACCCTCATTTGTGCAGAAGGTGATGTATCGTGTACCCTGTGATCCAACCATCAAGTTGGGATACTTAAAGAAAACTGAACTAGTAGGCTGGCTTGGTGGTTAGCATGTTCTCCTCTCAGCACTAGGGATTCCCGGTTCGAATCCCAATCTGGGTGGAGTTTCCATGTTCTCCCCGTGTCCGCGGGGGTTTCCTCCGGGTTTTCCGGTTTCCTCCCACAGTCCAAAAACATGGCTTCAACGTCAATTGAATTTTCCAAATTGCCCCATATAGAGTGTGTTTGTGTGAGTGTGTGAGTCTCCAGCGATAGATTGGCGTCCTGTCCTGGGTGTATCTGCCAGCGCCCGAAACGTTCTCCCCTGGATGGGGCAATTGACTTCTCCAAATTGCCCCATATAGAGTGTGTTTGTGTGAGTGTCTGAGTGTCCAGCGATAGATTGGCACCCTGTCCTGGGTGTATCTGCCCAGCGCCCAAAACATTCTCCTCTGGATGGGCATGGGGAACCCCCCCACGACCCTAATAGAGGATAAAGCGGAAGATGATGGATGGATGGATAGTTAAATGTAATGTACTGAATTTGCTGACTTCCCTGATTTCTTAATCTACTGGTTGCCCCACTCTGGTGCCAATTGCTTCAAAAACTGACCACTTCCTCTGTTGGCTCCCTTTTTGTATAGATTTTTGGCCCGAGGTTTACTGTGTCTCCTCTATTAGGAACTGGACCATCGTTGGAGGGTTATGTTTGAGTAACCAAGAACTTTGAGTTGCGGAACAGTGGCGTGGATTTAGCACCTCTGCCTCTCAGCGCTAGGGATTCCCGGTTCGAATCCCAATCTGGGTGGGTTCCATGTTCTCCCCGTGTCCGTGTGGGTTTCCTCCAGGTTCACTGGTTTTCTCCCACAGTCCAAAAACATGGATTCAAATGGAAAAATTGGCTGCTTTAAATTGCCCCTATATAGTGTATGTGTGTGTGTGTGAGTGAGTGTATGCCCAAAGATAGATTGGCGTCCATTCCTGGGTGTAACTGGGCATTTGGAAGCCCCCCACGACCCTAGTAGAGGACAAAGCGAAAGAAGAGATATAATGAGATATGAATTTAAGGGAGGCATGTCGGCATGGTTTTGCGCTGGAGCTCCAGTTTCGAATCCCAATCTGGGTGGAGTTTCCATGTTCTCCCCGTGTCCGTGTGGGTTTCCTCCGGGTTCTCTGGTTTCCTCCCACAGTCCAAAAACATAGATTCAAAAGTAAACATGGATAAATTGGCTGCTTCATATATAATTGCCCCATGTATAGTGTATGTGGGTGTGTGTGTGGGGGATGAATGTGTGTGCTCAATGATGAATTGTGCCCTGTCCTGGGGGTATCTGCCCAGCTCCCAAAATATTCTCTCCCGGATGGGCAGACCCCCCCCCCCCCACTGCCACCACCCCAGAACCCTAGTAGAGGATAAAGCGTAAAAGATATGATAAGATACATGTTTAAGAGAGGCATGGGTGGAGTTTCCATGTCCTCCCTGTGTCCGTGTGGGTTTCCTCCGGGTTCTCCGGTATATATATATATATACGGTGGCTTAGTGGTTAGCACATTCGCCTCTCAGCACTAGGGATTCCTGGTTCGAATCCCCATCTGGGTGGAGTTTCCATGTTCTCGGGGGGGGGGGGGGGGGGGGGGGGGGGGGGGGGGGGGGGGGGGGGGGGGGGGGGGGGGGGGGGGGGGGGGGGGGGGGGGGGGGGGGGGGGGGGGGGGGGGCCCCCCCCACTGCCACCACCCCAGAACCCTAGTAGAGGATAAAGCGTAAAAGATATGATGAGATACATGTTTAAGGGAGGCATGGGTGGAGTTTTCATGTCCTCCCTGTGTCCGTGTGGGTTTCCTCCGGGTTCTCCGGTATATATATATATATACGGTGGCTTAGTGGTTAGCACATTCGCCTCTCAGCACTAGGGATTCCTGGTTCGAATCCCCATCTGGGTGGAGTTTCCATGTTCTTCCCGTGTCCGCGTGGGTTTCCTCCGGGTTCTCCGGTTTCCTCCCACAGTCCAAAAACATGGATCAAGTTAATTGAATTCTGAAAATTGCCCCCTATAGAGTGTGTCTGTGTGAGTGAGTGTGTTCCCAGCGATGGATTGGCGCCCTGTCCTGGGTGTATCTGCCCAGCGCCCGAGACGTTCTCCCCTGGATGGGCATGGGGAACCCCCCCTGCGACCCTAATAGAGGATAAAGCGGGAGATAATGAATGAATGAATATATATATATATATATAGTGTGTATGTGTGTTTGTGGAAATGAGTGTTTGTGCTCAATGATGAATTGGCGCCCTGTCCTGGGTGTATCTGCCTAGACTCCCCCCCCACCCACTACCACCACCACCCCATGACCCTAGTGGAGGCTTAAGCAAAGGATAAAAGTTGAGATATGGAATCCTGCACCTCCTTCATCCAAAACACAGACCCAGCAGAACCCCAACAAGCCAGCGCTGACGGGAAATGCACTTTATTTGCAGGTCCAACATTCAGACCTGCCCAATCCAAACACAAAGTAAATCAACGTGAGCAACCCGCCCCAATGCCGTTCCTGACCTCATGAGATCTAAAGAACGTCCTGCAAATCCAAGAAGTCCACTTTCAGGTCTTTTTCAAATGCGACGCTCCATCTATTCCTAGTCTCGAAGCTTTGAAAAGCAGAAACTCGCTCACCCTGTGTGTCTCACATTTCTTCATCAGCCACATCAGGACTTCCAGCACCGCTCTCCGGCCCTTCCTCAGCTCCAGCGCCTCCTGTGAGCGGAACTTTCCTCCGGATAAAATCCCCGCGGGTGTCCCGGATAATCCCCTCATGAATGGATGGAGCTGCCGGCTCTGGGAGGAGGACACGTCGCTGGCTGGCCCTTTGGCTCCATCAGGAAAGCGATTACAGCTGCAGCAGGGAACATGTTCCTTCATAACGATGTCAACGTCCGCTCACGCACTCACAGAGTTGGGTGCACATGGCAAAGCTGGTTCTACGGTGCACGGCCGCCGGGGAAGGACGCGAATGGAAAAGGGGGTTTGTGTGTGTGGATGAGAGAGTGTAAGAGTGAGAGAGAGAGATGGAGAGAGAGGGAGAGAGAGGGCGAGAGAGATGGGTCAGTCAATGCAGTTGCTCGCTCGTTCTCCTCTAAGCTCTGCACTGAATAAGAAACGCTCTGTGTGTCGGTGCCACCAACACGCGAAGGAGTCTCCCACTGACTCCACCTCTCGCTTTCCTCCCTCACTCTTTCTCTCGCTCGCCCCGGAGCCTGACGGCTGGGGACAGAAGACTCATTTATTTAGTGTATCGTAAATAGCTACTCTGTATGGACTTATATATACATATCCATACACAAAAAATCAATAGAATTAAATAAGGAAAATTTGGTTAGTGGTTGGTATGTTCTCCTCTCAGTGCTAGGGATTCCCGGTTCGGATCCCAATCTGGGTGGAGTTTCCATGTTCTTCCCGTGTCTGCGTGGGTTTCTTCCGGGTTCTCCGGTTTCCTCCCAGAGTCCAAAAACATGGAGCAAGTCAATTGAATTCTCCAAATTGCCCCATATAGAGTGTGTCTGTGTGAGTGTGAGTGTGTGCCCAGTGATAGATTGGTGTCCTGTCCTGGGTCTATCTGCCCAGCGCCCGAGACGTTCTCCCCTGGATGGGCATGGGGAACCTTCCCACGACCCTAATAGAGGATAAAGCGGAAGATAATGGATGGATGGATGTAACACTCCAGCGGGTACCAGAAAAACAGAGATCTTATCTTATTATCTTCCACTTAATCCATGTTTCGGGCGCTGGGCAGATACACCCAGGACAGGACGCCAATCCATCACTGGGCACACACTCACTCAGACACACATTTTTTAGTGGGAATTTAGAGCAGTTCACCTTGAATCCATGTTTTTGGTCTGTGAAAGGAAACCGGAGAACCCAGTGGAAACCCACATGGACACGGAGAGAACATGGAAACAGATTGGGATTCGAACCTGGATCCCCAGTGCTGAGAGGTTGACATCCTATAATCCTCTACTAGGGTCATAAGGGGGTTACCCATGCCCATCCAGGGGAGAACGTTTCGGGCGCTGGGCAGATACACCCAGGACAGGGGGGCAATCTATTACTGGACACATACTCACTCACACAGACACACTCTATATGGGGCAATTTAAAGCGTTTCATTTTACCTTATAGCCATGTTTTTGGACTGAACCCGGAGAAAACCCAACACAGGGAGAACATGAAAACTCCACCCATATTGAGATTCAAACCTGGATACCCAGCGCTGAGGAATGCTAACCACTAAGCCACCATGACGTCTACACTACTAGGGTCGCATGGGGTTCCCCATGCCCATCCAGGGGAGAACGTTTCGGCTGCTGGGTAGACACCCAGGACAGGACGCCAATCTATCACTGGACAAAGACTTATTTACAGGTACACACAGTATATAGGGACAATTTAGATGGGGCAATTTAGCACAGCAAATTCATCTTAAATACATGTATTTGGAGCGTGGAAGGAAACTTGGAAACTCCACCAAGCGCTGCCAACATGCCAGCGACGTGCCAACATGTCATCCTTAAAATAATATGCAGGAAGGCATAATGTTACACGAGAGAGAGAGAAAGAGAGAGGGGGGGGGGCAGTGGAATGCCCGGGGGGTGCCTGGGGTGGCACAAGACATGCCTTGTATTTGATTGGTCAGTCTAAAATTGCATTCTCTCTCACTATCAACATGATAATGATTGACATCTCATTTCATAGCTTTCAGACCAAAGGAGGATGTTTCTCAAGCTTACAAGGCCATAGAGTGATTAGAGAACATGCTAAATCTATAAGGGTCATGGGGGGTTCTCCATGCCCATCCAGGGGAGAACGTTTCGGGCGCTGGGCAGATACACCCAGGACAGGACGCCTATCTATCGCTGGACACACTCACTCACACACACACACACACTCTATATGGGGCAATTTGTGTAGGTGCCCATGGCCCCCAATTATTGTATATACATATATCTATATATAGTATGTTGTATACAAAGAATTTACACAAACACACACACAAATATATATATATATATATATACACAGTACATAGTAGATATATATTGTGTATAGGGCGGCCCGGTATTTTAGTGGTTGGCATGTTCTCCTCTCAGCACTGGGGATTCCTGGTTTAAATCCTAATCTGGGTGGAGTTTCCATGTTCTCCCCGTGTCCATGTGGGTTTCCTCCTGGTTCTCCGGTTTTCTCACACAGTCCAAAAACATGACTCAAGGTCAATTGAATGCTATAAATTGCCCCTAAATATTGTATATATATATAATACATGGTGGCACGGTGGCTTAGTTGTTGGCACGATCGCCTCTCAGCGCTAGGGATTCCCGGTTCGAATCCCCATCTGGGTGGAGTTTTCATGTTCTCCCCGTGTCTGCGTGGGTTTCCTCCGGGTTCTCCGGTTTCCTCCCACAGTCCAAAAACATGGATCAAAGTCAATTGAATTCTCCAAATTGCCCCATATAGAGTGTGTCTGTGTGAGGGAGGGTGTGCCCAGTGATAGATTGGTGTCCTTTCCTGGGTGTATCTGCCCAGCGCCCGAGACCTTCACCCCTGGATGGGCATGGGGAACCCCCCCGCGACCCTAATAGAGGATAAAGCGGGAGATAATGGATGGCTGCATAAATCATGGTTTTGCTTGTAATCACATCAACACAGATGGATTTGTTGTTTAATTGTTCTCAGGTTTAAGGTATTATCAGCGAAGCGTCGTCTGTGTGATCAATTTCAACTCCCTGCATATATTATAGAATCAGCACACTTAGATGATTAGAATGATAAGCCGGGGGGGTTAATGGAAAAGCCAGAACAAATGCCAGCACGGGAAAGCCGAGAGAACCTGGAGCGCATGCGGTGGAACTAAGTTCTCCAATAAATAACAAAGCATTCCCACAATTAAAATCTTCGGGGAGGAAGCTGAAGTCATTACACGGAGCATCCTTCGATTCGTACACGGAGATAAAGAGAAGATACGAGCTGGAGAAGACGTACAAGCAACCACCTAAACACAACCTGCAGCTTATGGACAAAATACAATGAACTGAACGCTGAGCACATAACTGTCCATCCATCCATTATCTTCTGCTTTATCATCTACTAGGGTCATGGGGAGGGGAGGGTTCCCCATGCCCATCCAGGGAAGAACGTCTCGGGCGCTGGGCAGATACACCCAGGACAGGGCGCCAATCTATCACTGCACACTCACTCACACAGACACACTCTATATGGGGCAATTTGGAGACTTCAATTGACCTTGATCCATGGTTTTGGACTGTGGGAGGAAACCGGAGAACCCGGAGGAAACCCACGCGGACACGGGGAGAACATGGAAACTCCACCCAGATTGGGATTCGAACCGGGAATCCCTAACGCTGAGAGGAGAACATGCTCAACCACTAAGCCACCGTGCCGCCCAGCACATAACTAACATCTCATTATCTTCTGCGAGTAGGGACGCAGGGAATGGGGGGAGGGGTTCCACTTGGCAATCCAGGGGAGAACGTTTAGGCACTGGGCAGTATGTTCTCAATTCAATTCTTCAATTGACTTGATCCATGTTTTTGGACTGTGGGAGGAAACCGGAGAACCCGGAGGAAACCCACATGGACACGGGGAGAACATGCAAACTTCACCCAGATTGAGATTCAAACCTGGAATCCCTAGCGCTGAGCCACCGTGCCACCCTTAAAGATGTACACATGCAACCAAAATGCCCCATGCTGCGGAACAGTGGCTTAGTGATTAGCATGTTCTCCTCTCAGTGCTGGGGATTCCAGGTTCAAATCCCAATCTGGGTGGAGTTTCCACGTTCTCCCTGTGGGTTTCCTCCTGGTTCTCTGGTTTCCTCCCACAGTCCAAAACCATGGATCAAGGTCAATTGAAGTCTCCAAATTGCCCCATATAGAGTGTGTAATTGCCTGACCCTAGTAGAGGATAAAGTGGTAGATAATGGATGGATGGATGGATGGCCCATGCTGCTTTTGCTAATATTTGTATATGTTTAATAAAAACGTGGCGGCCCGGTGGCTTAGTGGTTGGCATGTTCTCCTCTCAGCACTAGGGATTCCCGGTTCGAATCCCCATCAGGGTGGAGTTTCCATGTTCCCCCCGTGTCTGCGTGGGTTTCCTCCTGGTTCTTCGGTTTCCTCCCACAGTCCAAAAACATGGATCAAGTCAATTGAATTCTGTAAATTGCCCCACATAGAGTGTGTCTGTGTGAGTGAGTGTGTGCCCAGCAATGGATTGGCGCCCTGTCCTGGGTGTATCTGCCCAGCGCCCGAGACGTTCTCCCCTGGATGGGCATGGGGAACCCCCTCCCCCCCCCCCCGTGACCCTAATAGAGGATAAAGCGGAAGATAATGAATGAATGAATAATGAAAACGTTCAGCTTTAAAATCCTAGGATCTGGTTTCCTTTAATTGTTTAAACATCAGTAATGAGTGTAAGCATTGAAATGTTCTCCTGAGACATCCGGCTTATTCCGGAATGATGTGGGGGATCATTTAAGCTGCTACATGCCGTATGTGCTGGCGGTGCCCCATGCTGCTTTTATTCACAATTAATCAACAGATCTCCGAATCCCGAGTCTGTGTGTTTGTGCTTCCAAGGCTCCCGATGTTTTCAAGTCCGCTACATAAAACCGCCGCCGTGACCCAGATACCTCTAATCAGCCCCTGCCATTTGCCAGGGATCAAAGCAATACCACACTGGAGATAGCGATGGAGGCTAATACACAACGGAACGTAGCTATTGGCTGTCCCAAAAGTTGCGAGAAGTCGCTAAATGACGTTACGAAATGGAAGAACGTGACCAAAAGTCACCAAACGTCTCCAATATCACCAAAAGAAAAATCCCCATCTGGGTATTTCCTTCCACAGTCCAAAAACATCTGTTCACAAGGTGAATTGGCTGATCCATATTGCCCCTTTATAAATTGCCCCATTTGATGGTTTGTGTGAGTGAGTGTATTATCTTTCTCTACTAAGGTTGGGGGGGGGGGGCTTCCCATCTGAGTAAGAACGTTTCGGATGCTGGGCGGATATATCCGGGACAGGGTGCCAATCTATTGCTGGACACACTGATTCACACACACAAACACACTCTATATGGGGCAATTTAAAGCATTCAATTGACCTTAAATCCATGTTTTTGGACTGTGGGAGGAACGAGGACATTGGGAGAATGCGATTCGAACCTGGATCTCCAGTGCTGAGCGGTGTCCTCGTCCTTTACACAGTACAAAAAAATGGATTTAAGGTCAATTGACTCTCTAAATTGCCCCATTTAGTGGTTTGTGTGAGTGTATTATCTACCTCTACTAAGGTTGGGGGCGGGGGGGGGG
>JAFMOD010000527.1:352768-369491 GCA_019802435.1 Corydoras maculifer
TCGATTACTTCTACACGTCTGTCTCTCAGCGCTGGGGATCCAGGTTCGAATCCCGATCTGGGTGGAGTTCCCATGTTCTCCGTGTCCACATGGGTCTCCTCCAAGTTCTTTTGTCTCCTCCCACAGTCTAAAAACATGGGTTTAAGGTGAATAGATTGATCTAAAATATTGCCCTAGAGAATGTGTGGGGGAACGCTGTTATTTACTTCCACTTACTCTGCCTGATACACTGTATAGGGGCAATTTCCATCCATCCATTATCTTCTGATTTATCCTTTACTCGGGTCGCGCAGTGGGTTTCCCATGCCCATCCATTTAGATGGGGCAAATAGGAGCATCCAATTTAGCTTGCATCCATGTTTTTGGATGTTTCTTAATAACGCACCATCTTCATCTCCCACAGTCACGTCATGAACTCGACTGCTCCTCATCTCTGAACCTTCAGCCAGCATTCGGGTTTAGATTCCTCGGTGTGCCTCTGGCATCCGCTGATGCTGGCTGTGTTCTCGGCGGCTCTGGGTTCGTGTGCCTGTGTGCCCATCACAGCACTTAGCTCTCAGATCTTTATCATGCTGGGTGAACAGTGCACTGCGCTCAGAAGCCTATCCCTGCCTTCACGCTGTGTGTGCTCTGCTACCGACTATTCGTGTCTGGAGGTGCAGCTTATATTCAGCGCCTGCCTCGTTCAAAGCCAAGCGGGGGTGAGAGGGGCAGATTTTTATACATCCATATGTTCTAACATTTAATAAACATTGTCACACTAAATGAGCACTGAGCTTATTTCATCTCATCTCATTATCTTCTGCTTGATCCTCCACTAAGGTCGCGAGAGGTGAGGGTAGGGGGTGGTTCCCCATGCTCATCCACGGTGCTAGGGATTCCCGATTCAGATCCCAATCTGGGTGGAGTTTCCATGTTCTCCCCGTGTCCATGTGGGTTTCCTCCGGGTTCTCCGGTTTCCTCCCACAGTCCAAAAACATGGATTCAACCTCAATTGAGTTCTCCAAATTGCCCCATATAGAGTGTGTCTGTGTGAGTGAGTGTGTCCAGTGGTAGATTGGCGCCCTGTCCTGGGTCTATCTGCCCAGCGCCCGAGACATTCACCCCTGGATGGGCATGGGGAACCCCCCCCCGCGTGACCCTAATAGAGGATAAAGCGGAAGATAATGGATAGATGGAAGTTGCCGACTTGGGCGGCAAGGTGGCTTAGGGATTAGCCTGTTCTCCTCTCAGCACTAGGGATTCCCGGGTCGACTGCCAATCAGGGTGGAGTTTCATTGTTCTCCCTGTGTCCGTGTGGGTTTCCTCTGGGTTCTCCGGGTTTCCTCCCACAGTCCAAAAACATGGATTCAACGTCAATTGAGTTCTCCAAATTGCCCCATATAGAGTGTGTCTGTGTGAGTCAGTGTGTCCAGTGATATATTGGCGCCCTGTCCTGGGTGTATCTACCCCCCCCCAAGACCACAGTGTGACAATTCTACAATTCTAAACACTAAATACCCAGAATGCTAATCAAGCCTGAAGTGATGCTTAAAGCCACCCACAGCACTGCTGCCAAGTGGATCCATACAGATGCTGACAGTCCCATCTGCTTTTCACGGCTCTCAGAGCTTATACAACTTCATCCATCCATCCATTCATTATCTTCCACTTTATCCTCTATTAGGGTCGTGGGGGGGGATGGGTTCCCATGCCCATCCAGGGGAGAACGTTTCGGACGCTGGGCAGATACACCCAGGACAGGACACCAATCTATCACTGGACACACACTCACTCACACACACACTTTATATGGGGCAATTTGGAGAACTCACTTGACCTTGACCCATGTTTTTGGACTGTGGGAGGAAACCGGAGAACCCGGAGGAAACCCACACGGACACAAGGAGAACTTGGAAACTCCACCCAGATTGGGATTCGAACCTGGAATTAAATATTTTTAATAGTAATTCATTTATTCATTATCTTCCACTTAATCCTCTACTAGTGTTGCAGGGGGTGGGGGGTTAGGGATTATTCCCTATGCCCATCCAGGGGAGAACGTTTCGGGTGCTGGGTAGATTCAAGATAATTTGGGTGCCAATTCGTCACTAAGCACACACTCACTCACTCACTCACTCACTCACTCACATAGACCCAAAAACTATATAGGGGCAATTTATCCATCCATCCATCATCTTCCGTTTTATCCTCTACTAGGGGTTCCCCATGCCCATCCAGGGGAGAACGTTTCGGGCGCTGGGCAGATACACCCAGGACAGGACACCAATCTATCACACACACAGACACACTCTATATGGGGCAATTGGGAGAATTCAATTAACTTGATCCATGTTTTTGGACTGTGGGAGGAAACCGAAGAACCCGGAGGAAACCCACATGGACGCGGGGAGAACATGGAAACTCCACCCAGATGGGGATTCGAACTGGGAATCCCTAGTGCTCAGAGGAGAACATGCTAACCACTAAGCCACCGTGCCGGCCAAGCATCTTAATCCATGTATGCCAATAAACATTAATGGTCCACTTATAAAGATTTACTGTACGAGGATTCATTTCAAATACACGCATCATCCCTGATGTTCCAGGGAACGAAGGCCGCTACCTGAGATGAAAAAAAACCCCTGATGATGCCGGGTCTTATGAAGCGCGACAGATACGGGAAATGTGCGACATCGCAATTAGAGTGCAGAGGGGCAGAAACTCCGGAACCCAGAACCGCAGAACCGCAGAACCGCAGAACCCGTCCTCATTAGGTTGTATTGTTAATCAAAACAGAGGCAGAGCCACGGAAGGAGAACAAAGTGCAATGAGGCAGCAACTGAGCACTGCATCTTCATGTTCGGAGAACATACTCACCCCCACACACTGAAGGGATAGGAACGCCCTTTAATAATGTTTCATAAGTTGCCGACTTGGGCGGCACGCTGGCTTAGTGGTTGGCATGTTCTCCTCTCACCGCTGGGGATTCCTGGTTGGAATCCCAATCTGGGTGGAGTTTCCATGTTCTCCCCGTGTCCGCGTGGGTTTCCTCCGGGTTCTCCGGTTTCCTCCCACAGTCCAAAAACATGGATCAAGTCAATTGAGTTCTCCAAATTGCCCCATATAGAGTGTGTCTGTGTGAGTGAGTGTGTGTCCAGGGATAGATTGGTCTCCTGTCCTGGGTCTATCTGCCCTGCACCCGAAACTTTCTCACCTGGATGGACATGGGGAACCCCACCCCCCCGTGACCCTAATAAAGGATAAAGCAGAATATCATGGATGGATGGAAGTTGCCGACTTGGGCGGCATGGTGGCTTAGTGGTTAGCATGTTCTCCTCTCAGCACTAGGGATTCCCGGGTCGACTGCCAATCAAGGTGGAGTTTCCATGTTCTCCCCGTGTCTGCGTGGGTTTCCTCCGGGTTCTCCGGTTTCCATCCATAGTCCAAAACCATAGATCAAGATCAATTGAGTTCTCCAAATTGCCCCATATAGAGTGTGTCTGTGTGAGTGAGTGTGAGTGAGTGAGTGTCCAATGATAGATTGGCGCCCTGTCCTGGGTGACCCCCCCCCCCCAGACCACAGTGAATCAATTCTACAATTCTAAACAGGATTTATTTATCAGTGACTTCGTACCCTGAAGCTTTTTATGAGATCAAATCATTTTATGTATTTTTTTTTACCCAGAATGCTAATCAAGCCTGAAGTGATGCTTAAAGCCACCCACAGCACTGCTGCCAAGTGGATCCATACAGATGCTGACAGTCCCATCTGCTTTTCACGGCTCTCAGAGCTTATACAACTTCATGCATCCATCCATTCATTATCTTCCACTTTATCCTCTATTAGGGTCGTGGGGGGGGATGGGTTCCCATGCCCATCCAGGGGAGAACGTTTCGGACGCTGGGCAGATACACCCAGGCCAGGACGCCAACCTATCACTGGACACACACTCACTCACACAGACACACTCTATATGGGGCAATTTGGAGAACTCAATTGAACTTGATCCATGTTTTTGGACTGTGGGAGGAAACCGGAGAACCCGGAGGAAACCCACATGGACACACGGAGAACATGGAAACTCCACCCAGATTGGGATTCGAACTGGGAATCCCTAGTGCTGAGAGGAGAACATGCTAAACCACTAAGCCACCATGCTGCCCCTTATATATATATATATATATATATATATACATACTGTATATATTGTGTGTGTGTGTGTGTGTGTGTGTGTGCTGTAACTATTACAGCATTCAACATGCCAGCACTGCAGCTGCTTGCTGTTCTGTTAGCTGTCATGTTGAACGTGTATTTATTTTCTTAATAAGTATTTTTTTCGAACCCGTATGCCGTGGAAGTTGGAACAGGATTACAGGACACTTTAAAAGAACTCGACCTTGCACATAATGCGATTTTCCAGTGATTCACATTCCTGTGTTCTTTTAATGAATGAGATTAGGCTTCGCTCAACTCCCCCATAAAGGACAGTCATTGAACATGACACTAATTAAGAAAGAAGCGACTAACAGCCTGGAAACCATCTGCCATTACCAACACAAAACCAAATATACTCCTTTTCTCGAGCATTCTCGCATCCGGGTCGTTCACATCCCTCCCGATCTTAATTACATCTAGTTTATGTTCGTTCTGAGGGCTGCGGGAGCGTTTGCCTTTGAAATCTGGAGTTTCTTGGTGCATGAGACAGTAATAAAACGAAATTTTACGAAAGGTTTGGCTAATATTTATATTTATACAAGGCACGAAAATATTCTATACACAATACAGGGTGGCGGCACGGTGGCTTAGTGGTTAGCACGTTGGCCTCTCAGCATTAGGGATTCCCGGTTCGAATCCCCATCTGGGTGGAGTTTCCATGTTCTCCCCGTGTCTGCGTGGGTTTCCTCCAGGTTCTCCGGTTTCCTCCCACAGTCCAAAAACATGGAACAAGTTAATTGAATTCTCAAAATTGCCCGCTATAGAGTGTGTGAGTGAGTGTGTGTGTGCCCAGCGATGGATTGGCGCCCTGTCTTGGGTCTATCTGCCCAGCGCCCGAGACGTTCTCACCTGGATGGGCATGGGGAACCCCACCACGACCCTAATAGAGGATAAGCAGGAGATAATGAATGAATGAATGACAATACAGGGTCGTTTCAAGGTATTTCAAGCTTCAAGCAGAATGCCCCATGAGCAAATATTGCACTCTCCATTCATCCATTATCCTCCGCTTTATCCTGTACTAGGGTGGGGGGGGCAAGGGTGCTGGGCAGATACACCCAAGACAGGGCACACACTCACTCACACACACACACACTATATGGGGCAATTTGGAGAATTTAATTGACCTTGATCCATGTTTTTGGACTGTGGGAGGAAACCGGAGAACCCGGAGGAGACCCACGCTGACAAGGGTTTCCGGGAGAACATGGAAACTCCACCCAGGTTATGGGATAATGAGAAGCTCTGTTTTTGCTAAATTTAATTTGGGATGACAGGCCTTCGTCCAAACAGATATGTCTGTGAGGAGGGCTAGTCAATTGGAGATTGTGGGGTGGTCAGGGGGTATTTTATGTCATTTTATGGTCCCTTTACTCCGGACCATAAAACTTTCTGATCTTCTCTTATTGGCAAACCTATACTTTACTTGTAGAGTGATTCCCTAATAACTTCTAAATCAGTGGTTCTTGAACTGTGGAACCTGGAATTGAATGCTCTAAATGAAAAAATGTCAGCTTTTCGGAGGGTTAGTGGTTCATCCACCCTAATACCCCCTCTGTGGGGGTCCTGACCATCAGAGAACATACTGAAGCGGGCTAACAAAGTATGTAGAGAAACAGAGGGACTACAGAATGGTACTGTAGAACTACAAAGTCCATCTATATGATTAGGACCCCCACAGAGCAGGTATTATTAGGGTGGTGGATGATGGTACGTGTGGATCAGACCCCTGTATGTTCTGATTGATGGACTGTTCTCTGTCCAGCAGCACTGCTGTGTCTGATCCACTAACACAGCACCACCATGTCAGGATCACTGCAGTACTGAGAATCATCCACCACCCTAATACCCCCTCTGCGGGGGTCCTGATCATCAGAGAACATACTAAAGCGAACAAACAAAGTATGTAGAGAAACAGATGGACTACAGAATGGAACTGTAGAACTACAAAGTCCATCTATATGATCAGTGGAACTGAGAAATTGGATGTAGGAGGTAGAGTTAATTAAATACAGGTATTGAAATCCTGCTCCCTAAAAAAATGACGAATGTTGCTAATAAATCTGGCATGTGTGAGTTAGTGTTAGTGATGCCTAGCTGCCACCATCTGCTGATTAAGGAGTCGTGTCACTCTCCAGGTCTTCCACTCTAATCAGTACGCTCGCTTTGCCATTAATTAGACAAGACGGAGTGATTGATTCCTACAGCGGGAAACTGATCGGAAATTAAGATGAATGTTTCGGACGCGCTAGACATACTTCACATCATCAGGTTGCTGTTCCACTCCCACCATGCTGCTTGTCTCCTAATCGTATGTCTTTGTGTTGAAGAGATTTATTTCGCTTACTGTACTTACACACAGACAAACCCATCCATCCATTATCTTCTGCTTTATCCTCTATTAGGGTCGTGGGGGGGGGGTTCCCCATGCCAATCCAGGGGAGAATGTTTCGGGCACTGGGCAGATACACCCAGGACAGGGTGCCAATCTATCGCTGGGCACACACTCTGTGGGAGGAAACCGGAGAGCCCGGAGGAAACCCACGCGGACACGGGAGAACATGGAAACTCCACCCAGAATGGGATTCAAACCAGGAATTCCCAGCGCTGAGAGGAGAACATGCTAACCACTAAACCACCATGCCGCCAGTAGTATATATTAGTAAATCATAATGTCAAATTATTATTTATAAGGGAACAGTGATGTGTGTGTGTATATATATATATATATATATATATATATATATATATACACACGGAGGCACGGTGACTTAGTGTTTGGCATGTTCTCTTTTTTAGAGCTAGGGATTCCCGGTTCGAATCCCAATCTGGGTGGAGTTTCCATGTTCTCCCCGTGTCCACGTGGGTTTCCTCCGGGTTTTCCGGTTTCCTCCCACAGTCCAAAAACATGGATCAAGGTCAATTGAATTCTCCAAATTGCCCCATATGGAGTGTGTCTGTGTGAGTGAGTGTGTGTCCAGTGATAGATTGGTGTCCTGTCCTGGGTGTATCGTGTAAATGTTCTCCCCTGGATGGGCATGGGGAACCCCCCGACCCTAATAGAGGATAAGGCGGAAGATGATGAATTAATGTATTATTATTATTATTATTACTATTATTATTATTACCAGTCAGCACGGTGGCTTAGTGTTTAGCATGTTCTCCTCTCAGCACTAGGGATTCCCGGTTCGAACGCCAAAATATGTGGAGTTTCCATGTTCTCCCCGCGTCCCCGTGGGTTTCCTCCCGGTTCTCCGGTTTCCTCCCACAGTCCAAAAACATGGATCGAGGTCAACTGAATTCTTCAAAATGCCCCATATAGAGTGTGTGTGCCCAGCGATAGCACAAATTGACCATATAGAGTGTGTTTGTTTGTGTGAGTGAGTGTGCTCAGCGATGGATTGGCGCCCTGTCCCGGCTGTATCTGCCCAGTGCCCGAAACGTTCTCATGTATGGATAGATACATGTGTTTTCATAGACAATGAATAATTATTTATCCATCCATCCATTATCTTCTGCTTTATCCTCTATTAGGGTCGCGGGGGGGTTCCCCATGCCCATCCAGGGGAGAACGTCTCGGGCGCTGGGCAGACACACCCAGGACAGGGCGCCAATCTATCACTGGACACACACTCACTCACACAGACACACTCCATATGGGGCAATTTGGAAAATTCAATTGACCTTGATCCATGTTTTTGGACTGTGGGAGGAAACCGGAGAACCCGGAGGAAACCCACGTGGACACGGGGAGAACATGGAAACTCCACCCAGATTGGGATTCGAACCGGGAATCCCTAGTGCTTAGAGGAGAACATGCTAACCACTAAGCCATCATGCCGCTCAATATATATATATATATATTCATTCATTCATTATCTCCCGCTTTATCCTCTATTAGGGTCGCGGTGGGGTTCCCCATGCCCATCCAGGGGAGAACGTCTCGGGTGCTGGGCAGATAGACCCAGGACAGGGCGCCAATCCATCGCTGGGCACACACTCACTCACACAGACACACTCTATAGGGGGCAATTTGGAGAACTCAATTAACTTGATCCATGTTTTTGGACTGTGGGAGGAAACCGGAGAACCCGGAGGAAACCCACGGGGACACGGGGAGAACATGGAAACTCAGATTGGGATTCGAATCTGGAATCCCTAGTGCTGAGAGGAGAACATGCTAACCACTAAGCCACCGTGCCGCTCAATATATATATATATATATAATCAATTAATTAATCAATTAATTAATATTAAGCCACTGGTTTCACGGTGTTGGTGCTAAATATGGAACGCCTGTGGAGGGGAACCAGAATGCTCCGTCACATGTTTGCACGGGCGCTCCACGTCACGTGCCCGCGCCAGCCAATCAGCAAGCAGGACGGCGCCGTAGCGTGTTCGGTGTGTTTTTGACACATGCTGCGATCTGTTGGGATCGATATCGTTTTTGATCGGGATTCCACATGAGTTCACCCCCGCTGCCTGTAAGTGACGCCGGAGCACCTGTTTCAAACGCTCGCTGTCATTTAAATGCAACAACCAAAAATTCGAATTCTACTTCTGATGAGTGTTGACTGCCGAAAACGCGGCGTTCTCGCTCACAACGCGAACTATCTCGTATTTAAGCAGCATTGCGTGGGCGGGAGGGGTAGCCGAGACTGTTATCTCGCGCTCGACCGAATTCGAAGCCTGCCGTCGCGCTAATTTGAAAGCTTCTTCGGTTTTGACACGTTAGCTCGATGCTAATGCTAACGGCCACAGGAGTGTAAACACAGCGCTCCGGACGCGACCCATGAGGACCGGAGGTCCAGCTATTCGCTTGGTTTAAGTTTGTGACCTCAGAGGCTTAAAAGACGACGGCACGTTTGGTGTTTCACCTTTAAAAGCGTCGCTAAGGTTAATGGGAAGGTAGCTTCCGCCACTGAGCTAGCAGAACTGAGTTTAATTATGCATTGTGTGTGTGTGTGTGTGTGTGTGTGTGTGTGTGTGTGTGTGTGTGTGTGTGTCTGTCTGTCTGTCTGTGTGTGTGTGTGTCTGTCTGTCTGTCTGTCTGTCTGTGTATTTATACATACATGTATGTATGTATGTATGTATGTGTGTCTGTCTGTCAGTAAGTGGGTGTGTGTGTGTGTATGTGTATATATGTATGTATTTATGCGTGTGTGTGTGGGTGTGTATGTATGTATGTATTTATTTATGTGTGTATGTATGTTTGTCTATATGTGTGTATGTATGTATGTATTTATTTATGTGTGTATGTATGTATTTATTTGTGTGTGTGTATATGTCTGTTTGTCTATGTGTGTGTATGTATGTATTTATTTATCTGTGTGTGTGTATGTATGTATGTATGTATTTGTGTGTGTGTGTGTGTGTATATGTTTGTGTGGCTGTGTATCTGGGTGTGTGTGTATGTATGTATTTATGTGTGTGTGTATGTATGAATGTTTGTATGTATTTATGCGTGTATGTATGTATGTGTTTATATAGGTGTGTGTGTGTGTGTATTTTTGTCTGTCTGTGTGTTGTGTATGTATGTATGTGTTTATGCATGTATGTGTGTGTGTGTATGTCTGTCTGTCTGTGTGTGGGTGTGTGTATGTATGTATGTATGTTTGTCTGTCTGTGTGTGAGTGTGTGTATGTATTTATGCGTCTGTGTATGTATGTATGTGTGTGTCCCACGGCTCCTGGCGGGATCTTTCCTAATGGATGGAGAATTGTGGAAATAAGCAGCTTAAGCCTTGTGGATTCGAACCTGAGTCGTGTTTGCGTGGTGGCTTTGTTTACAGTTAGCCAGGCTGGTGCTGAAGCTAAACACCTGTCTGCCAGAGGTTGCATAACTCCGGGTTCTTTATCAATCCACGTTGCACTGGAATGTGACTGGAATGATTGTCCTGCCTCACTGTGTCGCATGCTGACACATCAAACTACCTGCCGAGCTATTTCCAGCTACAGTGTGTTGCTGCAAGACGTCCTATATATATATATATATATATATATATATNTACAGTTAGCCAGGCTGGTGCTGAAGCTAAACACCTGTCTGCCAGAGGTTGCATAACTCCGGGTTCTTTATCAATCCACGTTGCACTGGAATGTGACTGGAATGATTGTCCTGCCTCACTGTGTCGCATGCTGACACATCAAACTACCTGCCGAGCTATTTCCAGCTACAGTGTGTTGCTGCAAGACGTCCTATATATATATATATATATATATATATATATATATATATATATATCACACACACACACACACACACACACACACACACACACATCACTGTTCCCTAATTACTAATAATAATATGAGCTTATTTTTTTTACTATTTTACTGTATACTACTGGTTAGCATGTTCTCCTCTCAGTGCTAGGGATTCCCAGTTCGAAACCCAATCAGGGTGGAGTTTCCATGTTCTTTCCGTGTCCACATGAGTTTCCTCCGGGTTCTTCGTTTTCCTCCCACAGTCTAAAAACATGGATCAAGGTCAAATTGCCCCATATAGAGTGTGTCTGTGTGATTGAGTGTGTGTCCAGTGATAGATTGGCATCCTGTCCTGGGTGTATCTGCCCAGCGCCTGAAATGTTCTCCCCTGGATGGGCATGAGGGACCCCCCCCCTCCCCCACGACCCTAGTAGAGGATAAAGCGGAAGATGATGGATGGATGGAAGCAAGTTCCAGCTACCGGCATAAGACATTTTTTTCCTATGAATGTTGTCATGACGATATTGAGATGCTTCTATGGTTAATTCATTGGAACTAATCACAAAAACTAAATTAATAGTCTCAAGTCTACATTTACATTACATTTACATTTAGTCATTTAGCAGACGCTTTTATCCAAAGCGACTTACAAATGAGAACACCACAAGTCAGAAGCCATGAAGAAACCAACTATACTGTAAATTCATCAAACCTGATTGTTATTCGATGCTGCGGCACACGCCTTCCCCCCCCTTTTATTTTTTATTTATTCATTCATTCATTCATTATCTTCCACTTTATCCTATATTAGGGTCGCGGGGGGGTTCCCCATGCCCATCCAGGGGAGAACGTCTCGGGCGCTGGGCAGATAGACCCAGGACAGGGCGTCAACCCATCGCTGAGCGCACACTCACTCACACAGACACACTCTATATGGGGCAATTTGGAGAATTCAATTAACTCGATCCATGTTTTTAGACTGTGAGAGGAAACCGGAGAACCCGGAGGAAACCCACGCAGACACGGGGAGAACATGGAAACTCCACCCAGATGGGGATTCGAACCAGGAATCCCTAGTGCTGAGAGGAGAACATGCTAACCACTAAGCCACCGTGCCGCCCTTTTTATTTATTATTATTATTATTTATTTTCTTTTATTACAACAGGTATTTGTTAAAGAGATGCGTCTTCAGTAGTTTTTTTAAAACTGTTTAGTGATTCTGCCTTACGGACAGAGTTGGGAAGATCGTTCCACCATTTTGCAGTGGTGAACGCCACAGAGTGCGAATCAGCTCCTCAGTGAGGTCGAATCACCAGGCGGCGATCATCGCTGGAGAACGGGTCAGAGTGTATTTTAAAAAGATAGAGTGAAGGTAGGAGGGGGAAGATCCAGAAATGGTCCTGTATGCCAGAGTCAGTGACTTGTACTGAATGCGAGCAGCTACAGGGGGCCAATCGAGGGAAATGAGTAATGGAGGGACATGAGTTGGCTTGGGCTGGTTAAACACAAGTCGGGCTGCAGAGTTTTGGATTAGTTGAAGAGGTCGGGTTGTGGAAGCTGGGATACCGGCAAGTAGCGCATTACAATAATCGAGCCGGGATAGGACTAGGGCTTGAACAAGCAGTTGGGTAGCATGTTCAGTCAAAAAGGGTCTGATCTTCCTTATGTTTTAAAGGAGGAATCTACAGGAACGGGCGGTTCTGATAACATGATCAGAGAGTTTAAGGTGGGATCAGCCACTTGCTCCAAAGTCTACTTATGACAACCCAGGTTTCGTCGAAAATGTTTGTCCAACGCTGTGTTTACTGAAAAAAAATCTCGAGATGTGGGAGCTCGTGCATAATTGTGAAGAATGTGCACTATTACCAAACAGACACTTTAGTCTCAGCAAACCTGTTTGGTATGGTCTTGTTTTCAGACTTTAGTCACGGCATGCCGCTCAACATGGAGTGCTAAAGTTTGCCAATTCCTAAGGTTTCCCCGTCGTGCGGGGTGATTGCCAGGTAAATATGTTTGTTTTCTAACATTTAAATCGCTCGTGGGCTTTCTGCTGGCTTCATTGGTGGTTCTTTTATAATCGAATGCTTGAGAGACTTGTTTGGGAATCAGGTCGTTCATTCATTCAGTCCGGACGATTACCGCTCTGCAGATAGCACACGTTTAAACCTAAAGACACGGACGTCCGTGGGATCCATGTCATAGTGGAGCGAGTGGCTGATCAATAGCTGATCATTTATTTAAGTCTTTTAAATGCATTTTTTAAAATAATGTTTATTAATGCAGTCTCTATGTGTGTGTCTGTCTGTCTGTCTGTTTCTCTGTGTGTGTGTGTATGTATGTAAGTATTTATACATGTGTGTGTGTGTGTGTGTGTGTAATATATATATATATATATGTGTGTGTGTGGCTGTCCACTCTGAGACACTAAGAGACTGTATATGTATGCATTTATGCGTGTGTGTGTATGTATATATATATATGTGTGTGTATGTGTATGTATTTGTGTGTGTGTGTCTGTGTGTATGTGTTTATGCATGCATGTGTGTGTGTGTATATTTGTCTGTCTGTATGTATGTATTTATGCATGCTTGTGTGTGTGTGTATGTATATGTATGTATATATATATATATATATATGTGTGTGTGTGTGTATGTGTATGTATTTGTGTGTGTGTGTATATATTCGTTTGTCTGTCTGTCTGTATGTATGTATTTATGCATGCGTGTGTGTGTGTGTGTATATGTATATGTATGTATATATGTGTGTGTGTGTGTCTGTGTGTATGTGTTTATGCATGTGTGTGTGTGTGTGTGTGTGTGTGTGTGTGTGTGTATATTTGTCTCTCTGTCTGTCTGTATGTATGTATCTATGCATGCTTGTGTGTGTGTGTGTGTGTGTGTGTGTGTGTAGCAGAGCAGGTGGCTGATCAATACCTGTTTAAATTTTTTAAATATATGTTATTTTTTTTAAGAGTTTGCATTTATTAATACATCTTTAACATTGGTGGGTTAGTGGTTGGCATGTTCTCCTCTCAGCACTAGGGATTCCTGGTTCAAATCCCCATCTGGGTGGAGTGTCCATGTTCTCCCCGTGTCCATGTGGGTTTCCTCGGGTTCTCCGGTTTCCACTTACAGTCCAAAAACGTGGAGTCAAGGTAAATTGAATTCTCCAAATTGCCCCATATAGAGTGTGTCTGTGTGAGTGTGTGTGTGTCCAGTGATAGATTGGTGTCCTGTCCTGTGTGCATCTGCACAGCGCCCAAGACTTTCTCCCCTGGATGCCCCCCCCCCATGAAACTGGGTCTGTAGTGGGGTGGCACGGTGTCTTGGTGGTTAGCATGTTCTCCTCTCAGCACTAGGGATTCCCGGTTCGAATCCCAATCAGTGTGGAGTTTTCATGTTCTCCCCGTGTTCTTGTGGGTTTCCTCCGAGTTCTCAGGTTTCCTCTGGCTTTAAGGTGCTCATATGGAAATTGCCCCTATGGAAAATGCCCCTGTATAGTGTGTGATGAAGTATGTGTGTACTCAGCATTGGATTGCTGTCCTGTCCTGGGTGTAGACTGTCGTATTATAACTTGTGTTAGTGCTGTGGCACTTTATCCTCTATTAGGGTCGGGGGGGGGGGCAGATACACTCAGGACAGCACGCCAATCTATCACTGGACACACACTCACTCACACAGACACACTGTATATGGGGCAATTTGGAGAATTCAGTTGACCTTGATCCATGTTTTTGGACTGTGGGAGGAAACCAGAGGGGGGGTCTGATAACCAGAGCACCAGAGGGAACTGGTCTCTTAGTGAGTGGGTGAGTCACTATGGGGTAAACCGGTTAAACCCGTGGTTTTAGCACCGCCGTCACCCACTCAACCCCCCATCACACAGTCAGCATTCAGTCTGCTGAACTGGTCCCATCTGTGCTTTCTTCTAAAACTTTAATGGGCTCTGCTTGCACCTAGATCTTCCCTTTAAGGTGATGTTCTAAACCATACTAAATTAATCCTCTACTTGGGGGCGGGTAGAACGTTTGAGGCGCTGGGCAGATGCACCCAGGACAGGACGCCAATCTATTACTGGATGTGGGGCAATTTGGAGAACTCAATTGACCTTAATCCATGTTGTTGGACTGTGGGAGGAAACCGGAGAACCCGGAGGAAACCCATGCGGACACGGGGAGAACATGGAAACTCCACCCAGATTGGAATTCGAACCAGGAATCCCTAGTGCTGAGAGGAGAACATGCTAACCACTAAGCCTCCGTGCCGCCCCGAATGCAACACAACTGCTAAAATAAGGTTTGAATCTTCACCTTATGATTATAAACCTTGTGTGAAATTGAATAAAATGGGTAGGTATATTAAGGGCGGCACGGTGGCTTTAGTGGTTTAGCATGTTCTCTCAGCGCTAGGGATTCCTGGTTCGAATCTTAATCTGGGTGGAGTTTCCACGTTCTCCCTGTGTCCGTGTGGGTTTCCTCCGGGTTCTCCGGTTTCCTCCCACAGTCTAAAAAGCGATCAAGGTGAATTGAGTTCTCCAACTATTGCCCCATATAGAGTGTGTGTGTGAGTGAGTGTGTGTCCAGCGATAGATTGGCACCCTGTCCTGGGTGTATCTGCCCAGCGCCCGAAACGTTCTCCCCTGGATGGGCATGGGGAACCCCCCGCGACCCTAGTAGAGGATAAAGCTGAAGATAATGGATGAATGGATATATATATATATATATATATATATATATATATATATATATATATATATATATATATGGCGCCCTCAACTGGATGTATCTCTTTATTCCCTGGATAAGCATGGGGAACCCTCAGCAGTCGTAATTGATGAGTGTTTGACCTGTGATGCGTATTAAAGGCTTAATTATTTTCCCTTCTAACATTTCCAAGTTTGTCGGTCCACAGGTGTGAAGACATGCCAGAAGTGGTTCTGTTGCCGTGGTGATGCAGTGGGCAGGTGCGAGTGGGCCGCTTGCTGGTTTTCCGCGGAGGTGAGCCTGAGTGCGTCTGTGTATGTGATGCTGCGCTGGACGGTGTGCTTGGATGGTGGCCCACGCAGGGTCAATCACGCTGCCGTAGCTGTCGGGCACAAAGTGTACTCATTCGGGGGCTACTGCTCGGGGGAGGACTATGAGACACTTCGGCAGATCGACGTACACATTTTTAACACTGGTACGCACCGTCCCGTCCTGATGATCTGGGTTCGCGATGCGGGTCATTCCACAGTAACCGTGTTCCTTGTGTTCCGTAGTATCCCTCCGCTGGATGAAGCTCCCGCCGGTGAGAACAGGGGGCAGGGAGCACGCTCGTGAAGTGCCCTACATGCGTTACGGACACACTGCCGTGCTGGTGGATGACACTATTTACATCTGGGGGGGGAGGAATGACACGGAGGGCGCGTGTAATGTCCTGTATGCCTTCGACGTCAGTAAGTAACTTCACTCGCACTTGTGTAGTGGTGATCAGCACCTCCATAGAGCAGATATTATTAGGGTGGTGGATGATGGTACGAGTGGATCACAGCCCTGTACGTTCTGATTGGTGGACTGTTCTCTGTTCAGCAGCACTGCTGTGTCTGATCCACTAACACAGCACCACCATGTCAGCATCACTGCACTACTGAGAATCATCCTCCACCCTAATACCTGCTCTGTGGGGGTCCTGATCGTTGGAGAACATACTAAAGTGGGCTAACAGAGTATGTAGAGAAACAGATGGACTACAAAATGGAACTGTAGAACTACAAAGTCCATCTATATGATCAGGACCCCCACAGAGCAGGTATTATTAGGGTGGTGGATGATAGTACGAGTGGATCAGACCCCTGTATGTTCTAATTGGTGGACTGTTCTCTGTCCAGCAGCACTGCTGTGTCTGATCCACTATCACAGCACCACCATGTCAGCATCACTGCACTACTGAGAATCATCCTCCACCCTAATACCTCCTCTGTGGGGGTCCTGATCGTTGGAGAACATACTAAAGTGGACAAACAGTATGTTTTATGTAAACACATGGACTACAGAATGAAATTGTAGGGTGTGGTTAGGGCTGTCAATCAGAAGCTTGTGAGTTCCACTCAATGTGACCAATGTGGGTCCTTGAGCAGGGCCCTCCAGGGGGCACTGTATCAACCCTGTGTTCTGACCCCAACCATCAAGTTGGGATACATTTTACAGCATCTACATAATTTAGGCTGGGCGGTCAATCTGAAGGTTGGGGGTTCCACTGAAAGTTCAGAACTTGAAAGTTAATGCAGTGTGTGTGTGTGTGTGTGTGTGTGTGTGTGTGTGTGTGTGTGTGTGTGTGTGTG
>JAFMOD010000527.1:369871-380779 GCA_019802435.1 Corydoras maculifer
TCACGACCGCACAAACCGCTCAGCCAATCAGATTTAAGGACCAGAACTACTTGTTTAATAATAAAGCTATGCGACATGAGAGGGTGGCATTATTGTAAATAAATCACACATAGAGGTGTTATTAGGCCTGATGTTGTAGCGGTCAGTTCCACCTCTTTTCCGTGTTTTATTAACAATAATACACAACCTCGAGTGCGTTAATGCTTTAATAATACAGTAACAAAACACTATAATAAACTAGGTTTAGTTTATTAATATGTTTATTTAAAACTAAATTGTTAATATTCTGGTCTTCCGTGTCGTAATCTAGTCTGGTTTTTAAAGTAAACGTTGGCCGCTGAGTAACAGGATGCAGGTTTAGTGCTCATCGGAATCGGCTCGCTGTTTATATTAATGTATTTAGTGATTTAAATTAATGCATTGTATATCACGCATTGATACGAATGTAAAGCGCTCAGCGGTGTGTTACTGTTAATAATGTCACGAGTGGATAAACAGCTCAGCCAATCAAATTTAAGGACAAGAACTACCCGTATTATAATAAAGGTACGAGAGGGTGGCATTATTATAAATTATTATAAATAAATCACATAGAGAGGTGTTATTGAGAATGACATGTAGCGGTGTGCAGTTCCACCTCTTTACCATGATTTATTCACAATAATACACAACCTCGAGTGTCTTACTGCTTTAATAAAACAGTTACAAACACACTATAATAAACAAACTAAAGTTTAATTCATAAATGTGTTTATTAAAAACCTTTTGTGACATAATCTAGTCCGGTTTTTAAAGTGAACACATTGTGGTGTCGCTTACCATTAAATACTGCCATCTAGTGGCCAAATTACAGAATACAGTTTCTATAAAAACAGGAAAATAATGTATTGTATATCGCACATTGATACGAATCTGAAGCGCTCAGAGGTGTGCGTTATTGTTAATAATGTCACGGCTGGACAAACAGCTCAGCCAATCAGATTTCAGGACCGGAACTACCCAAAGCAATAAGGTTCATAAAGTAATAAATCACATAAAGGAGTATTGTTAGGAGTACAGTTACATAGGTTCCCTCCAGGTTCTCCGGTTTTCTCTCACAGTCCAAAAACATGGATTCAAGGTGAATTGGCTGCATTAAATTGCCCCTATCTAAATTTCCCCTAGATAGAGTGTGTCTTTGTGAGTGAGTGTGCCCAGTGATTTTTTTTTTTTTTTTTTTTTTTTGATTTGGCGCCCTGTCCTGGGTGTACCGGCCCAGCACCCTCCCTCCCTCCCTACTTCTTTGTCATTGGACAGCTAAACACTCCCGACCAGCAAACTTCCAAAATCCTTTATTTAATGGAGAATGACGCATTTGTTAGCGATCATAGGTGTTTAATTAACCACCTGCTTGCCACTACTTACCCTCTCAGTTGCCATGGAAGCAGTATAATAAGAAATCCGAACCACTTTGTGGGAAAATGAAGGCTTTCTTGGTAAATACATAATGATACGATGTAGTTTGTCATGTCTTGTTTATCTTTTAAAGATGTTTTTTATGATATTTGAACATAATCCAGTTGTAGACAGGTCTTTTTTACAGGACTGCACATCTCTATTGTTCGTCTTGGTATTGTTCTCCATCTGTTGGGTGAAAATTACAGATCACAGATTGTTTTTTTTTTTATTTATTCCACCCAGGCATTACACTAATTACACTCAGCATTCAAGCGGAATGACGGGTTGATGGTAATGACATCGGCAATTCCTGTTGCAAGCTAAATTTCATGCAAATCCAGCCGGCCGTTTGACAACTGGAATAAGAGACAGCCAATCGAACGGCTGACAGCATACAGAGCTTTGTCTTACGGAACTTCACACTGTCGGAGGGTTTAAATCAAATCTTCATACATCGTAAAAATGGTTTCTCCCCCGAGCTGCTCAAAACCCGGCTGGATGTTGCGCTCAAGAATGGGGATGAACTGGGTTACATCCGTTTTCGGTTTAATTCTGGCCAGTTGCCAAGTTTCTGCTGCGAAATAGCCCCTTAACATAATGTTGCCACCACCATGCTTCACATTTGGTATGATGTGTATTCAATCATGTCCATCCATCCGTTATCTCCCGCTTTATCCTCGATTAGGGTCGTGGGGGGGTTCCCCATGCCCATCCAGGAGAGAAAGTTTCGGGCGCTGGGCAGATACACCCAGGACAGGACGCCAATCTATCACTGGGCACACACTTACTCACACAGACACACTCTATATGGGGCAATTTGGAGAATTCAGTTGACTTGATCCATGTTTTTGGACTGTAGAAGGAAACCCACGCAGACACGGGGAGAACATGGAAAGGGATTGGAACAGGGGAATCCCTAGTGCTGAGAGGAGAACATGCTAACCACTAAGCCACCGTGCCGCCGTCAATGATGTCCTTTCGCTAATTATAAAACTTAGTGCCATATATTAAATCTGATTGGCTGAGCCATTTGTGACATCATTGAAAATAACACCCACCTTTTGAGCACTTCACATTCGTATCAATGTGTGGTACACAATACATTATTTCATATCATTAAATACAGATTACTATAAACAGTGAGCCGATTCCTGATGAGCACTAAACCTGTTGCGGCTGTTGTTTATAAAATTGGCTCTGTAATATGGCCACTAGGTGGCTTTTTTTTTTTTTCATTGGCAGAGGAACCAAGATCCTGTTAGTAAGCGATCAAACTGGACTAGATTATGTTGCGGAAGAGCAGTTTATTAACTGCTTGTTGTTAATAAATGCAATAATGAATTAAACCTTGTTTTTTTTATTATAGTGTGTTTTTAATTATCTTCCGCTTCATCCTCTATTAGGGTCGCGGGGGGGGGGGGGGTTCCCCATGCCTATCCAGGGGACAAAGTTTCGGGCGCTGGGCAGATACACCCAGGACAGGACACCAATCAATCACTAGGCACACACTCACACAGACACACTCTATATGGGGCAATTTGGAGAATTCATTTGACTTTGATCCATGTGTTTGGACTGTGGGAGGAAACCAGAGAACCCGGAGGAAACCCACACGGACACGGGGAGAACATGGAAACTCCACCCAGATTAAGATTCGAACCAGGCATCCCTATTGCTAAGAGGAGAACATGCCAACCACTCCTCCGGGTTCTCCGGTTTTTTCCCACAGTCCAAGAACATAGATCAAGTCAATTGAGTTCTCCAAATTGCCCCATATAGAGTGTGTCTGTGTGAGTGAGTGTGTGTTCAGCGATAGATTGGCGCCCTGTCCTGGGTCTATCTGCCCAGCGCCTGAAACGTTCTCCCCTGGATGGGCATGGAGAACCCCCCCGCGACCCTTATAGAGGATAAAGCTGAAGATAATGGATGGATGGATATTAATAAATAATATTCCCATGTTCTCCCCGTGTCTGCGTGGGTTTCCTCCGGGTTCTCCGGTTTCCTCCCACAGTCCAAAAACATGGATCAAGGTCAATTGAATGCTCCAAATTGCCCCATATAGAGTGTGTATGTGTGAGTGAGTGTGTGTCCAGTGATAGATTGGTGTCCTGTCCTGGGTCTATCTGCCCAGCATCCGAAACGTTCTCCCCTGGATGGGCATGGGGAACCCCCCCAGCGACTCTAATGGAGGATAAAGTGGGAGATAATGGATGGATAAAGAATTCTGTAATAACTGTAGTAATTGCAAACTACTTGTTCACAATTCACTATAAAAATCTCTAATGGCTTTACTTTGTTGTTAATAATCAATTGAAATCTTTTGTATGTATTATGTAAATATTGAATTCCCATTTAATTCTAATGGGGTTTATTTATTAATTCCTGATCCACAGGAAGTCAGTAACTGTTCTAGTTTGTCTGTGTGATTCCAGGCTGACTGTTTCTCGAATGACATACACAAGCTCGACACGACCACCATGTGCTGGACTTTAATAAAAGCTAAAGTAAGTGAGATTGTTTGTGTATTATCCATTGATTCATGTATTATCTTCTGCTTTATCCTCTACTAGGGGTGCGGTGGAGGGGGGTTCCCCATACCCATCCAGGGGAGAACGTCTCGGGCGCTGGGCAGATAGTCCCAGGACAGGACGCCAATCCATCGCTGGACACACACTCACTCACACAGACACACTCTATATGGGGCAATTTGGAGAACTCAATTGACTTGATCTATGTTTTTGGACTGTGGGAAGAAACCGGAGAACCCGGAGGAAACCCACGCGGACACGGGGAGAACATGGAAACTCCACCCAGATGGGGATTCGAACCGGGAATCCCTAGTGCTGAGAGGAGAACATGCTAACCACTAAGTCACCGTGCTGCCTGTTTGTGTATCAGTGTATTGTAGCTTAATGTTGTGTTGCTTTTGGGTTAAATCTTCTCATCTGTAATCAAAAGCCTCCCTTAATTTCAGAAATACTAAAATTAAATCTGTCCCTTATAGATCTTGAAGAAAATGCCTTTTTTTCAGAGTTCTCACAGATACTGTGGAACCTCCACCCGTCCCTTATTCATTCATTCATTCATTCATTCATTATCTCCCGCTTTATCCTCTATTAGGGTCGCGGGGGGGTTCCCCATCCAGGGGAGAATGTTTCGGGCGCTGGGCAGATACACCCAGGACAGGACGCCAATCTATCACTGGGCACACACTCACTCACACAGACACACTCTATATGGGGCAATTTGGAGAATTCAAATTGACTTGATCCATGTTTTTGGACTGTGGGAGGAAACCGGAGAACCCGGAGGAAACCCACGCAGACACGGGGAGAACATGAAAACTTTATTGGGATTTGAACCTGGAATCCCTAGCGCTGAGAGGAGAACATGCTAACCACTCAGCCACCGTTCCGCCCTATATATATATTATATATATATATATATATTTAGTTTCTATAATAAAATAATATAAAAGACTTATGTAAACAGTAAATAAAGTTTCACATTTCTCTCGTATTTTTTAATGCTTTTCTTCTTCAACTCGATCGCATTTCTGATCTTTTTCTTTGATGAGCTGCTGGTACTGAAACTTGTTTCTTTGTATCTGGCCACATGGTGGCGCCAAAAGTACAACGTTAACTTAACTTTTAGTTAAGCAAGCGAAACTTGCTTAGGTGGACAATTACGCACGTCACGTGAGCATGGGATACAATCCGTAGCAACCGGGCTTCCCGCCGGGTTCTCCGGTTTCCTCCCACAGTCCAAAAACATGGATCAAGGTCAGTTGAATTTTCCAAATTGCCCCATATAGTCAGTGTGTGTGTGAGTGAGTGTGTATCCAGGGATAGATTGGCGTACTGTCCTGGGTGTATCTGCCCAGCACCCGAAACGTTCTCCCCTGGATGGGCATGGGGAACTCATTACACCCCCATCCACCCCCCGCAACTGTAGTAGAAGATAAAGTGGAAGCTAATGGATGGATTACTAAATTACATACAATACATTACAATTTATAAACAATACATTACCACTATAGAAACAGGACAGGACACCAATCTATCACTGGACACAGACAGACACACTCTATATGGGGCAATTTGTAGAATTCAATTGACCTTGATCCATGTTTTTGGACTGTGGGAGGAAATCGGAGAACCCGGTGGAAACCCACACGGACACAGGGAGATCATGGAAACTCCACCCAGATCGGGATTCGAACCGGGAATCCCTAGTGCTGAGAGGAGAACATGCTAACCACTAAGTCACCGTGTCACCCCCATATATATATATATATAATTTACCGCAGGGGGCGGCACGGTGGCTTAGTGGTTAGCACATTCTCCTCTCAGCGCTAGGGATTCCCGGTTCGAATCCCCATCTGGGTGGAGTTTCCATGTTCTCCCTGTGTCCGCGTGGGTTTCCTCCGGGTTCTCCGGTTTCCTCCCACAGTCCAAAAACATGGATCAAGTTAATTGAATTCTCCAAATTGCCCCATATAGAGTGTGTCTGTGTGAGTGAGTGTGTGTCCAGTGATGGATTGGCGCCCTGTCCTGGGTGTATCTGCCCAGCGCCCGAGACGTTCTCCCCTGGATGGACATGGGGAACCCCACCGCGACCCTAATAGAGGATAAGCGGGAGATAATGAATGAATGAATGAATTTACCGCAGAGAGAAAAATAAATAAATAAATCGGAAGCAACCAGTGAAAACAGATTTAATTGTAGAGAAAATGCAGAAATACATTGTCACACAGTTAAATTTGTGTCTTACTTATTTAATAGTTAGTGTGTTTGTGTGTGTGTGTGTGTGTGTGTGTGTGTGTGTGTGTGTAGGGCACGCCGGCACGGTGGAGAGATTTTCACTCAGCGACAATCATTGGCAGTAAGATGTTTGTGTTCGGGGGGCGGGCCGATCGATTCGGTCCGTTTCACTCGAATAATGAGATTTATTGCAATAAGATCAAAGTGTTCGATACGGAGACCAACAGCTGGCTCAACACGCCAACCAATCAGATCCAACCAGAGGGTCGCCGCAGCCACTCAGCATGTGAGTAACCTTTGTAGTTCTACAGTTCCAATCTGTAGTCCATTCGTTTCTCTAAATACCTTGTTAGCCCGCTTTAGTATGTTCTCTGATGATCAGGACCCCCACAGTGGAGGTATTAGGGTGGTGGAGGATTCTCAGTAGTGCAGTGATGCTGACATGGTGGTGTTGTGTTAATGGATCAGACACAGCAGTGCTGCTGGACAGAGAACAGTCCACCAGAACATATCAGAACATACAGGGGTCTGATCCACTCGTACCATCATCCACCACCCTAATAATACCTGCTCTGTGGGGGTCCTGCTCATATAGATGGACTTTGTAGTTCCACAGTTCCAATCTGTAGTCCATTCGTTTCTCCAAATACCTTGTTAGCCCGCTTTAGTATGTTCTCTGATGATCAGGACCCCCGCAGAGGGGTACCTTTATGTGATTTATTCACAATAATGCACGCCCTCTTGTACCTTATTGCTTCATTAACCTTAAAATCAGAATCATTTAGTACTTTATTTTAACTTATTATTATTTTTTTTAGTTGCGTACAATGGAGAGCTGTACATATTTGGAGGCTACAACGCTCGACTAGACCGGCACTTTAATGACTTGTGGAAGTTTAACCCGGGTAAGAAATGGCAACTTTCGATAGAGGAGCAGTGATGTAAACACACATTCATTCATTCATTATCTCCCGCTTTATCCTCTATAAGGGTCGTGGGGGGGGGGGTTCCCCAAGCCCATCCAGGGGAGAACGTTTCGGGCGCTGGGCAGATAGACCCAGGACAGGGCGGCTATCCATCGCTGGGCACACACTCACTCACATAGACACACTCTATATGGGGCAATTTGGAGAACTCAATTGACTTGATCCATGTTTTTGGACTGTGGGAGGAAACCAGAGAACCCGGAGGAAACCCACGCAGACACGGGGAGAACATGGAAACTCCACCCAGATGGGGATTTGAACCGGGAATCCCTAGTGCTGAGAGGAGAACATGCTAACCACTTATCCACCGTGCCACCTTGGAAACACATATCATTTATTTTATCTGTTGTGAATTCAGTAAGGGTGGCACGGTGGCATAGTGTTGAGCATGTTCTCCTCTCAGCACTAGGGATTCCCGGTTCGAATCCCAATCTGGGTGGAGTTTCCATGTTCTCCCCGTGTCTGCGTGGGTTTCCTCCGGGTTCTCCGGTTTCCTCCCACAGTCCAAAACCATAGATCAAGATCAATTGAGTTCTCCAAATTGCCCCATAGAGTGTGTGTGTGTGTGAGTGAGTGTGTGTCCAGCGACAGTTTGGCGCCCTGTCCTGGGTCTATCTGCCCAGCGCCCGAGATGTTCTCCAGTCAACGGCCATGGGGAACCCCCCGCGACCCTAATAGAGGATAAAGTAGAAGATAATGGATGAATGGATGAATTCAGTAAGCTGCCCAGTGATAGATTGGCGTCCTGTCCTGGGAGTGGCTGCTCAGTGCTTGAAACGTTCTCCCCTGGATGGGCATGGGAAACCCTCCTCAACTCTAGTAAAGGATAAAGAGGAAGATAATGGATGGATGAATTCCGTAGAGCATATTTTCTGCATTTCATGCTGTAATCTACAGTAGCAGTCAAAAGTTTGGCCATGCCCCCTGTAAAGACGGACTTTGTAGTTCTGTTTGTGTTCTACAGTACATACTGTGTACGTCCTCTTTACTCTGTTTAATGGTCAGAACCCCAATAGTACCACCACAGAGCAGGGATTATTTGGTTGGTGTATTATTCCTATCCCAGCAGTGTCACTGAGGTGTTTAAATGCTGCACTAAACCCCCCTCACTGCATCAGCATCACTGCAGAACTGACAATAAACAATCCACCACCCAAATAATACCGGTTCTGTGATGCTGCTGACCAACAAAGAACCAATAGAGAAGAACACAGATGAACTACAGTCTGTAATTGTAAAACTACAAAGTCCATCTATATGGTAAGTGAAGCAAGAAGGGGGCGTGTCCAAACTTTTAAGCGGTACTGTATATCTTGGTCCTCAAGGTCTCAAGCGGCACCATACATGCCTTTGGAACGAGAAGCGTGAACATATCAGTATTTGTGCTCAGCATATGAACGAATGTAAGGCTGGTGCAGTAATCGCCCGCTGTCACGCGTCTTGTCCACTAGATGGTGCTAAAGCAACAGACTTTATATGATTGGCTTAACTCACTGTTGCAGTAATATAAAGGTTAAACAGTTTGAAACGTGTGTAAGAATGTTGTTAATGTGTCAAAGTCTTATTGTTATTAGATGAATAGGATTTTTTAGTGGAATGAAGTTAAATGAGACGATTTTGATGATACGGCGACCTCTACTAAGGTCTGAGGGGGTTTTCCATGCCCAGTCAAAGGAGAACATTTTGGGCGCTGGGCACCCAGGACATTGCAACAATCTATCACTGGGTATACACACACACACACACACACACTCTCTATATGGGGAAATTTAGATCATTCATTTACCTTGAATCTATGTTTTTGGACTGTGGGAGGAAACCCATGCAGACAAGTGGAGAACATGGAAACTCCACCCAGATGGGGATTCGAACCGGGAATCCCTAGTGCTGAGAGGAGAACATGCTAACCACTATGCTACTGTGCTGCCCCCTTTGCTGAATATTAAATATTCATCCATCCATTATCTTCCACTTTATCCTCTATTAGGGTTGCGGTGGGGTTCCCCATGCCCATCCAGGGGAGAACGTTTCGGGCGCTGGGCAGATAGACCCAGGACAGGACACCAATCTATCACTGGACACACACTCACTCACACACACACACTGTATATGAGGCAATTTGGAGCATTCTATTGACTTGATCCATGTTTATGGACTGTGGGAGGAAACTGGAGAACCCGGAGGAAACCCACACGGACACGGGAAGAACATGGAAACTCCACCCAGATGGGGATTCGAACCTGGAATCCCTAGTGCTGAGAGGAGAACATGCTAACCACTAAGCAACCGTGCTGCCATTATTAAATATAAAATAAAAAATATATCAAGTATCTTGTTTATGGGGTGGCACGGTGGCTTAGTGATTAGCATGTTCTCCTCTCAGCACTAGGGATTCCAGGTTCGAATCCCCATCTGGGTGGAGTTTCCATGTTCTCCCCGTGTCCGTGTGGGTTTCCTCCGGGTTCTCCGGTTTCCTCCCACAGTCCAAAAACATGGATTCAAGGTAAAGAAAATTCTCCAAATTGCCCCATATAGAGTGTGTCTGTGTGAGTGAGTGTGTGCCCAGCGATAGATTGGCATCCTGTCCTGGGTGTATCTGCCCTGCACCTGGAACGTTCTCCCCTGGATGTGCATGGGGACCCCCCCCCCACCCCTCACAACCCTAATAGAGGATAAAGCAGAAGATAACGGATGGATTATTATATTATTTGTAGCACAAAATATTAATGAGTTTTGTTCCTCCAAAAGACAACTAGGTTTTATTTCCTTTTCTGAATAAAATTAAAAGATAATTGTGCTGCACGTGGAACCTTTTGTATTTCTGTTCCCTGCGAGTCACACCCCTTGGTGTAAATTTCCGGCTACTGGCGTAATCCGTGTTCTTCCTCTGTACGTCGTCATGACGACGTGGTGGCGCTCTTACCAATAATTGATTTCAAGGTTTTTTATCGTGATTAAATGCGGAAACGATGAATCGTCTCATCCCTTTATTAAACCCATTCCACGTCTTTGCGTTGTGCAGAAGCGTTCTCCTGGAAGAAGGTGGAGCCAAAGGGGAAGTTTCCGTGCCCTCGCCGGCGGCAGTGCTGTTGCATTGTGGGGGATCGGATCATCCTGTTTGGAGGCACCAGGTAACTGAAATAGCAGCCTTCATTTATTAAGTGTTGTTTGATTGAGGTGTAGTGTGATGGGGTGTAGAGGACGTTATGCGTAGGTACGAGTTTGCCTTCCGTGATGCTCCCACGAACAGGATCCATACTGCACACACACACACACACACACACACACATGCAGCACTGTTCCACTCATTACTGTTCCACTGCATTCATTTAATACTCCACTAGGGTTCCACAGGGTTTCTAATGCCCATCCAGGGGAGAACGTTTCAGGCGCTGGGCAGATACACCCTGGACAGGACACCAATCTATCACTGGACACACACTCACTTAATCCCTCATTTACACACACACACACACACACACACACACATAATGTACGGGCAATTTTGATCAGTCAATGCACCTTAATCCATGGTTTTGGACTGTGGGAGGAAACCGGAGAACCCATGCGGACACAGGGAGAATTCCCGGTTCAACAAGAACTACAGCTGAAGTGGCAACTAACCCTCGATGGTCCCCAGACGCGAAATACAAGGCTCACTTTACCTGTGTGTGTGTGTGTGTGTGTGTGTGTGTGTGTGTGTGTGTGTGTGTGTGTGTGTG
>JAFMOD010000528.1:38166-51438 GCA_019802435.1 Corydoras maculifer
GCAGCGAATAACATTCAGGTTTGATGAATTTACAGTATAGTTGGTTTTCTTCATAGCTTCTGACTTGTGGTGTTCTCATTTGTAAGTCGCTTTGGATAAAAGCGTCTGCTAAATGACTAAATGTAAAATGTAATGTAAATGTGTGTTTATATTTGGAGTTGACATGCACAGGGTGTAGTAAGATTTGGGTGGTGGATGCAGTGAGAGTGGTATGGTGGTGGTGGTGTGTTTCTGATCCGTCCGTCCCGCTGTCCGTCCACATGGTGCAGATGGAAATGCAGATGGCGCCCGTCCGCGGGCGTGTTTACGGTTCGATGTGGACGTCTGACCTGCCGACGGAGAAGGTGCAGTCGCGCGCCGCCATCTCGAAGCCGTCGGGGTTCATGGACACCATGACGTGGACGCGCGTGCTGTTCAGCAGCTTGGTCACGAAGGCGTCGCGCATGTAGCTGTGGGTCAGATAATCGATCAGCTGGAGCAGCAGGACGCGTCCCACCACCTGGACACACACACACACACACACACACACACACACACACACACACACACACACACCTGCGTTAAACCTTCCAGCTCTGTTGACATTCAGTAAAAATAAAGGGTGAATAAGGACGACCGGATCATCCGCTTTAGTGTCTCATGTCCGGCTGCAGATATCACCACACGGGGGAGTTGGACCTGCGCAGACGCACCGCAGTGACGCAGCCGAGGCCTCGTTTAGTACTTTAATTCTAGATTACAGATTAACACAGCCTTTTAAATTTGTGGAAATAGTTTGGCATGGTGGCTTAGTGGTTTGGCATGTTCTCCTCTCAGGGCTAGGGATTCCCGGTTCGAATCCCCATCTGGGTGGAGTTTGCATGTCCTCCCCGTGTCCGCCCTGGTTTCCTCCGGGTTCTCCGCTTTCCTCCCACAGTCCAACAACATGGATCAAGTCAATTGAATTCTCAAAATTGCCCCATATAAAGTGTGTGTGTCTGTGTGAGTGAGTGTGTGTCCAGCGATAGATTGCCCCCCTGTCCTGGGTGTATCTGCCCAGCACCCAAAACGTTCTCCCCTGGGTGGGCAGGGGAACCCCCCTCCCCCCGCGACCCTAATAGAGGATTAAGCGGAAGATAATGAATGAATGAATGAATGAATAATGAATGAATGAGTTCGGCACGGTGGCTTAGTGGTTTAGCATGTTCTCCTCTCAGCACTAAGGATTCCTGGTTCGAATCCCCATCTGGGTGGAGTTTGCATGTTCTCCCCGTGTCTGCGTGGGTTTCCTCCGGGTTCTCCGGTTTCCTTCCACAGTCCAAATACATGGATCAAGTCAACTGAGTTCTCCAAATTGCCCCATATAGAGTGTGTGTGTGTGTGAGTCCAGCGATGGATTGGCGTCCTGTCCTGGGTGTATCTGCCCAGCGCCCGAAACGTTCTCCCCTGGATGGGCATGGAGAACCCCCCCCCACCCCCACGACCCTAATAGAGAATAAAGCAGAAGATAATGGATGGATGGATGATCTGTGAAAGCGTTATAATGGACACTGAGAGGAGAACCTACAAAAGTGGCACAGAAGCCCCCTGCAGGCAGACGGTGGAATGACTCGGACGCCCCGTGTAGACGGATTAGACAGGGGATCCGATACAGCGCTCACCGTTAATCCCACAAATCCCACATCCACCGGAATCGGACAAAAGGCGGATCGGAGCTATGACATCACAGACGGCCGGGGGAGGTTTTTAACGATGGTGGGTTCGTTAATGTGCCGCACTTTAATCCGGAGACTTACGTTGAGCACTAGGAGATCAAGGGCACTTCTCTGAGTGTGTAATGTTTACTCCCAACTGATTCAGGCTTTCAGTGGGGATTAGGGTGAACGTGAGTGTGTGTGTGTGTGTGTGTGTGTAGTGCTTCTGTAGGAAAGTGCGTTGGCATAGGATTATATTCTTACAACAGATCCCACAATCACACACACACACGGCGCAGGACCAATAGTATGTGGACGCTCCATCTCATCAAGTCTGGAGCTTAGTGTTTGGCATGTTCTCCTCTCAGTGCTGGGGAACCAGGTTGGAATCCCAATCTGGGTGGAGTTTGCATGTCCTCCCCCGTGTCCGCGTGGGTTTCCGCCGGGTTCTCCGGTTTCCTCCCACAGTCCAAAAAACATGGATTCAAGGTGAATTGAATACTCTAAATTGCCCCATATAGAGTGTGTGTGTGTGTGAGTGAATGTGGGTCCAGCAATAGACTGGCGCCCTGTCCTGGGTGTATCTGCACCCCCCCCCCCCGTACCCATCCCCCATGACCCTATTAGCGGATTAAACGGAACGTAATGAATAAACGATTTCTGTCTTTTCAGAGCTCATTAGTCGTGTAATTTGCATATTAATACATATTTATGAGCTGCTTTGTGGCTGATTGTGGATCCTGCAGTGACGCCGCTGACGATGGAGGCGCCACACTGCAGGACAAGTGGTTCAGCGATGCGGAAACACAAAAAAAAACGTTAATGTGATGTTTGCACTGACAGTTAACCCCCCCACCCCACCATGCTGGCCCCGCCCCCAAAGAAAACACACCAACAAAGCCTAAAGGAGGCGCCCTGATGTACGTTTCCGCTCTTAAAGGGCCGGCGCCATGCACGAGCGACTCCATTCGATCCGTGCTGGCGGCGCCGCCCATGGCTCACCTCGTTCCCGTGCATGTTTCCCACGTATTTGAATTCGGGGACGCCGACCCGGTGCGCGTTCGGCTGCTGACCCAGGACCAGCACCCACAGCTCTCTGCCTGCAAGACACAAACAAACACTCAGCACAAAGGTGAGCGGCGGCGGCGCCCCCGAGAGCCGGGCGAGAGCCGGGCGAGCACCTGGCAACCCGGACTCCTTCACATTCATTCAAACTCAAAAATAGGTTCTGCAAACAAACGGAAGAAAGAACGTCGGTTCATTCACAGCCCGCGGGTTCGAAGCTCATCAGGTCATGTGACCCATTTCAAAAAAAATTTAAGATAAAACATAAATGCAATTAAATAAGGTTTAAAGGAAAGAACACATGAATACAGTAGGTCATCCTACACCCTCATCCTCACTGCTTAATCTAAACCCTCATCCTCATCCCCTAATCTCACCCCTCACCCTCACCACATAATCTCACACTTTTAGTAAACTCATGCTCACCCCTATTCTTATTGCCTAAGCTCACTCCCTCAGAGTTAGAGCAGAAGGTCAGCCGTGACACACACCATGACACTTAAAAGCCCAGAGTTCGCACGGAGAGACAACACCCTCTACACTATGAAAAAAAGTATTCAGTATCAGTATATCAGTGTATCAGTATATTGGTGAATCGTATATCGGTGTATCATTGTATCAGTATATCTGTGTGTCAGTATATCGGTGTGTCAGTGTATCAGTATATCGGTGTATCAGTGTATCAGTATATCAGTGTATCGGTGTGTCAGTATATCAGGGTATCGGTATATCAGTATATTGGTGAATCGTATATCGGTGTATCATTGTATCAGTATACCAGTGTATCTGTGTGTCAGTATATCGGTGTGTCAGTATATCAGTGTATCAGTGTGTCAGTATATCAGTATATCAGTATATCGGTGTGTCAGTATATCAGTGTATCAGTATATCAGTATATCAGTATATCGGTATATCAGTGTATCAGTACATCAGTGTATCGGTGTGTCAGTATATCAGTGTATCAGTATATCGGTATATCAGTGTATCAGTATATCAGTGTATCAGTGTATCAGTATATCAGTGTATCAGTATATCAGTGTATCAGTGTATCGGTGTATCGGTGTGTCAGTATATCAGTATGTCGGTATATCAGTGTATCAGTATATCAGTGTATCGGTGTATCGGTGTGTCAGTATATCAGTATGTCGGTATATCAGTGTATCAGTATATCAGTGTATCGGTGTATCGGTGTGTCAGTATATCAGTATGTCGGTATATCAGTGTATCGGTGTGTCAGTATATCAGTATATCAGTGTATCAGTATATCAGTGTATCGTGTATCAGTATATCGTGTATCAGTGTGTCAGTGTATCGGTGTGTCAGTGTATCGGTGTCAGTGTATGAGTATATCGGTGGCCATATCTGCACTTTGACTCCCTTCATTCGTCTCCTCCGTTAAGTTCGGACGCCGCGGCCCTCTGAAGCCTTCGATCAAACTGAACCAGAGATGGATCTGCTCTAAAGAACGTTCTGACCTCATTTATTTAGAACCTGAACGCTCTGAGAGAGCGGTTTCTGAAGCAGACGCCCAGAGGAGCGGCGAGGTCAGGCGAGGTACGACCCGGTTAAGTGCACGCTCACCAGCTTGGTTTATTTTAAATCTCACACACACACACACACACACACACACACACAGACCACCCGGATTCTAAGAGGCCTGGGGTGGATGGGTATGGGCTCTGGTTTTGTGTGAAGACCATGGAGTTTTAAAATGCGGAGTTTAAAATGTCATGCACTGGCAACCCGGCCGCACCATGCCGCCTATCAAGAGACAGATCTGAGAACTCACAGAACCTCCGGGAATCCGATGCCGGCGGCGAATCTGATGAACTAAGAAGTCTGAATGAGGTTCTTTAACAGGGGACCCACTGGTGTGTGTGTGTGTGTGTGTGTGTGTGTGCTGGAGGAGTTTAAACCCTGTATCCACTCACTGTTCACGCTGTTACACACCTCCACCTCACTGCTGCACGCTGCAGGTGTGTGTTCAGAGACAGTGTGTGTGTGTGTGTGTGTGTGTGTGTGTGTTCTTCATCTTGATGATGATGATGACATTCTTAATAAACACAGAGAATCTGTTTACAGCTCAGTTTTGGATTTCAGGGTCACGTTCTCATGAATAATTCAGGCTCTGCTTCAGGGCCCCGCCCCCTCGTTCATCTCCCATCATCCTCTCACAGAGGGTCACCTTTCAAACCTCCGGAGAGCTCAGACACACACCGGAGCGCGGCTCGGGTTCCACGCCAACGTTTCGGCGCCGCCGCGATAGCGCAGGCCGCATTCACAGCGAGCGCCGCGAACCGGAGACGCAGCGCTCAGCGAGGCATTGTGACATCACCGTCCCCCACCTGACCCAACCAGAGAGAGCAACCATGGTGAGAGGTTCCGCTTGGGAACCATAAACCTCAACGAGAGCAGAATTAAATAAGTTCTGAGACACTGAATATTGGGCGCGGCCCGGTGCTGGAGTGTTTGGCATGTTCTCCTCTGAGCGCTGGGGATTCAAGGTTCGAATCCCGATCTGGGCGGGAGTTGGCATGTTTTCCCTGTGTTCTTGTGGGTTTCCTACGGGTTCTCCGGTTTCCTCCCACAGTCCACAAGCATGGATTCAAGGTAAATTGGATGCTCTAAATTGCCCCATATAGAGTGTGACTGTGTGAGTGATAGATTGGTGATCTTTCCTGGGTGTTTCTGCCCAGCGCCTGAAACGTTGTCCCCTGGATGGGCATGGGGAACCCCCTCACGAAACGAGACGAATTGGAAGGACGAATGGCGTTTGTGAGAGATTTAAAGGACAAAGCAGAAGGTTCTCTTTGTTGTGGAACTCGCCGGTTTGTCACGGTATGAACATCAACAAGATATAAACAGACACGGGTTCAACAGGTTCTTCATGACATCACTCTGCGGTCGTCTGCAGAAGCTCAGAATCGCGCCCTCCACAGGAGACACGCGGTATCAGCGGCGCACCGAACCCTGGTTTTGAACAAGAGCATTTCTGTAATGTTTGCATGTTCTCCCTATATCTGCCATGGTTCCCCCTCCACAGTTTAAAAGCACCACGGGACACGAGGAGCGAATCGGAACTGCGATGGACGGACAATCTGACATTTACAGGGATAACACATTAGGGAAGGAGGTTTTTTTTTTTTTTTTTTTTTGTCCATGCTTTGAGAGATTGGTGTTGGATTGGACGTTGGATTGGCTGACCCTGACCTCTGACCCCGACCTTGAAGCTGGGAAACCCGTCAATCACTCATCAATGACCTCATGGTGTAACGAACGTAATGAAGGTAACGAGTTCCATTGTGCGTTCGACACGAAGCGGAAACCGTCCAACCAAACGCCCTCAGCCTGGAGTTCGGCCAATGACATCATCACAGGACAACAATGATGCAGCTCCACTTTTTACAATAGCACGTGGCTCCGCCCCCATCACTCCGCTCTAAATAAACAAACATGTGACCGTCAGTTGTTCGGACGAGCAGAAGGTGCTGACAATGTTCTGTACAACTGGAGCAGCAGGTTCCGTCTGCAAAGGAATTCCACGGCTGGAAAACATCATTGTTATATAAACCACACACACACACACACACACACACACACACACACACCAACTGGAATGTGGTACGAAGTCACGAAGCTGTACAGGTAAAGAATCAACAAGATTCATCTTCAAAAACGATTTGGCGGGGGCGGGGCTTATGCGGGTGGTATGGCGGGGGGGCGGGGGCGGGGCTTATGCATATTTATTTGGTCAGTCCTCATCCGAGATGAAGGTAAAAACTGGGTTGGAATGAAGACAGTGAGAGAAAATGTGAATGTAAAAACATGGGGAGAACATGCCAATCGCACACAGCCTGAAGCTCTTGTGTGTCCACTGTGTGAGGAAACCAAACCCAAGAACCATCTTGCTGCCACCATGCTGCCCCAGCGCATCTGGTGGGACCTCATCCGATGTTTCCTGCTGCAGATCTTTGAACTCGCTGCCACAGGAAACGAACTGAACCTAGATTACGCGGTTTTGGGGGCGTGGCCTGTAAATGGCTTCCAAAGAATGCGTTTACTGCCGTCTGTCTCGGGGGACTATTTTGGGAGCCGGGTGGCGTACACAAGGTCCTCGGTATGTAGAGGAGCTCCATGATGAAGATGAAGATGAAGCCATGACTACACCTGTGTCACTGCTGTGCTGAGAATAATCTGATAATCTGGAGTGTGTTTACACAGATGATTATATTACAGATACTCATCCAGACATCAGAGTGATATAATCCCACATGACTGGACGGACCGGTGCTGTCGCGCATTCGTCTGATTTCATTACATAATTACTGCGGTGCTCTAAACATAGCACAGGAAAAAAAAAAGTGCACAGTGGATTATGACCCTGGCACAGTGGATTAAAAACCACAGCACAGGTAATTTAAACACGGCAGGGTAAATTCAAACCACAGAACAGTTCATTTAAACACAGCAAAGTGTGTTATACCCACAGCACAGTGGATTAAACCCATAGAAAAGTTCATTTAAACATGGCACAGTGGATTAAACCTAAAACATAGTTAATTTAAACACAGCCAAATGGATTATACCCACGGCACAGTGGATTAAAACCACAGAAGAGTTCATTTAGGCACGGCACAGTGGATTAAACCCATAGAAAGGTTCATTTAAACACGGCACAGTGAATTAAACCTAAAACAGTTAATTTAAACACAGCAAAGTGGATTATACCCACGGCACAGTGGATTAAACCCATAGAAAGGTTCATTTAAACACAGCACAGTGGATTAAACCTAAAACATAGTTAATTTAAACACAGCAAAGTGGATTACACCCACGGCACAGTGGATTAAACCCATAGAAAAGTTCATTTAAACATGGCACAGTGGATTAGTGGATTAACATAGTTAATTTAAACACAGCACAGTGGATTATACCCATGGCACAGTGGATTAAAACCACGACACAGTGGATTAAAACTACAGAACAGTTCATTTAAACACAGCACAGTTGATTAAAGCCTATGACACAGGTGATTTGAACACAGCACAGTTGATTAAAGCCTATGACACAGGTGATTTGCACACAGCACAGTTGAGTAAAGCCTATGACACAGGTGATTTGCACACAGCACAGTGGATTAAACCTATGACACAGGTGATTTGAACACAGCACAGTTGATTAAAGCCTATGACACAGGTGATTTGAACACAGCACAGTTGATTAAAGCCTATGACACAGGTGATTTGAACACAGCACAGTTGATTAAAGCCTATGACACAGGTGATTTGAACACAGCACAGTGGATTAAACCTATGGCACAGTGGATTATGACCACAGCACAGTGGATTAAACCTATGGCACAGTGGATTATGACCACAGCACAGTGGATTAAACCTATGGCACAGTGGATTATGACCACAGCACAGTGGATTAAACCTATGGCACAGGTGATTTGCACACAGCACAGTGGATTAAACCTATGACACAGGTGATTTGCACACAGCAAAGTGGATTAAACCTATGGCACAGTGGATTATGACCACAGCACAGGTGATTTGAACAGAACACAGTGTGTGATCATCACTCTGGATCTCGCGGTTCTCCTGTACGGTGTACTCACCCTCCACAGACTGGCCGATGCTGTGCAGGTACGTGATGCTGCTGTAGTTCTTGTTGATGTCACGCAGGTACTGTTCCACCTGAACTGTGTTGTGGTACTGGAACTCCAGCGCTCCGACCGGAACCAACGCCAGAGAGGCGCAGAACCAGAACAGAACCAGCGGCAGCATGGTCTCACCACTGGGTCCTTAAACTTCTTCTTAAAAACCTAAACAGCAGAATCACATCAGCGAAGGGAACCCAGAGAACCCGAGACCCATCAACGGAACACCGGATCAACGGAACCTTGGATCAACGGAACACCGGACCAACGGAACACCGGAACCTTGGATCAACGGAACACCGGACCAACGGAACCCTGACCCAAAATCAAATCTGAAGTTTCTCTGAAAGAAAGACAAGCCACAGAGTTTGAGCAACGTTCTGTGTGAGGTCATAAAGTCACCTACAAGAGTGTAAACCTGTTCCAAAACTCTGACGGTCATCAGTTTGGGGAAGGCCCGTTCCTTCAGCAGGACTCTGATCCTTCACTGTCCCAAATGAGAACTTTATCAAAGCTCAGATTTCAGGAGGACCCTGTTGGTTAATCTAGAACTTTAAGGAACCACCACAGGGACGTGAGGCTGTTCAGGATCCTGTGCTTCTGAAAGAGGGTGGCTTTTATTTTTAGATGTTAATAAATCATTTGAAATAAACAGACAGGAGATCGTGTCAGGGTCGCCAGTGAAGCACAGAACATGGACACGGGTTCCAGATTCTTGAGTTTCTGGATCTGGCGTCATGAGCAGCAGGTCGAAGGTTCAGGTGAAGCAACCAACCAACAAACCAACCAACCACCGAAACAACCAACCAAACAACGACCAAACGAACCAACCAACAATCCAACCAGCCAACAAACAAACCAACCAAACAACGACCAAACGAACCAACCAACAATCCAACCAGCCAACCAACAAACCAACTAACTAACGAACCAACCAGCCAACCAACGAACCAACCAACAAACCAACAAACCAACCAGCCAACCAACCAGCCAACAAACAAACCAACCAAACAACGACCAAACGAACCAACCAACAAACCAACCAGCCAACCAACAAACCAACTAACTAACGAACCAACCAGCCAACCAACAAACCAACCAACCAACCAACCAACTAACGAACGATGCATAAAACAGCTCTAATAAAGTTTAAATTAGGGAACCGACACGTGTAACCCCCCTACAGTTAACAGCAGACAGAACGTACCTGTCCTCGGGTCGGAGGTCCTCAGGTGGAACTTAGAACCGTCCTGAGCCGCAGCACCCGGAGCAACGCGAACTAAAGTCTGCGCGTAATTACGCAGCTGCGCTCCACAGGGCCGGCGCGCGCGCGTGGGCGGGTGGTGGGCGTGCGGGTGGGCGTGGCCAAAGCAGATCGGACAGGGTGTCGGGGTTAAACCTATAGGTCGGAATTCCTCCGCCGTCGAACCCGCGCTCAGTTCCGACACGTCGGCTTCAGTCAGGTGATGGAACGCCATCGGAGACGCGATCTCTCCAAAACCGACTTCGGCTCTGTTGCATTCGAACTAATCGCGAACCACAGAGTGATGCGCGCCCTATAGCGCCATCTTACTTTGGTAAAGCACACTGCTGCCTAATTCCCATCCATCCATCCATCCATCCATCCATCCATCTTCAGCTTTATCCTCTAACAGGGTCGCAAGGGGGTTTCGGGCGCTGGTTAGATACACCCAGGACAATGGACACACACTCACTGACACACACACTCTATATGGGGCAATTTGGAGAATTCAATTCACCTTGTTCCTTTTTTTCGGACTGTGGGAGAAACCGGCGAACCCGGAGGAAACCCACGTGGACATGGGGAGAACATGGAAACTCCACCCAGATGGGGATTCGAACCGGGAATCCCTAGCACTTTCCTGGATTATGAGTTCTGAAGCACCTCATAATCCAGAGGAACCAAAACGATTTATCAACCTCAGAACCTGATGGGGGAGATTTCTTTATAGAACCCCCTCCCCCCACCCCCACCCCATACTTTTATTGCCCCTGAACATCCGGTTCAAACCCAGAGTGTCATATTTGGGAATAACAAGAACAACAGAGGGTTTCCTCCGGGTTCTCCGGTTTCCTCCCACAGTCCAAAACATGGATCAAGGTCAATTGAATTCTCCAAATTGCCCCATATAGAGTGTGTGTGTGAGTGAGTGTGTGTCCAGTGATGGATTGGCGTCCTGTCCTGGGTGTATTTGCCCAGCGCCCGAAACGTTCTCCCCTGGATGGGCATGGGGAAACCCCCCCCCCCCGCGACCCTAATAGAGGATAAAGCGGGAGATAATGAATGAATGAAGCACCACAGAATGATTCACCAGCTCGGTGGTTTAGATTAGGATTACAGATTATTTTATACAGCTGTTGTGGTTGCAGGTGGATGTTGGAGGTTCGGGTTCATGTTGAAACTACAGCGATGCAGTTTATAAGATCTGGCAACCTGCATGTCCGAGCAGGAGTTCTTCTGAGAATCGGGCGACCTTACAGATGATGCCTGGGGGTCTCTCTCTCTTTCTCACACACACACACACACACACACACACACACACACACACACACATCTGTCTGTACAGGTTTACACACAGGGTACTTAATTATACAGCCGATTCAGACTCATATAGAGTGCTATACGTCTAATCCCATTCTGCACTGCCACCCTGTGGACAAATCAGTGCAGTACACCTTTGCTCGGTTCTACTGCAGAACCGCAGCTGACGTCACTGCTGCGTTAACTCTGTTCTATTTTTTTGTTAACGCCCTGTTGTTATTCGTATTGATTTATGATTCATGCCTTCACCTCTCAGCACTAGAGATTCCCGGTTCGAATCCCCATCTGGTTGAAGTTTCCATGTTCTCCCCGTGTCCGCGTGGGTTTCCTCCGGGTTCTCCGCTTTCCTCCCACAGTCCAAAAACATGGAACAAGTCAATTGAAGTCTACAAAATTGCCCCATATAGAGTGTGTGTGTGTGAGTGAGCGTGTGCCCAGCGATGGATTGGCGCCCTGTCCTGGGTGTATCCTGGGTGTACCCCCCCCCCCCCGCGACCCTTATAGAGGATAAAGCAGGAGATAATGGACGAATGAATTCCTAGTGGAATCCAAGCCGTATTAAATTTGACAATAAAGGAGCGGACAGCGCGCTTCAGAGGTCTTTAGTTTTATTAGATAAACTCAGTTTGATCATCAAGCTGCATTTTAGTAGTTTCACAAAAAAAAAAAAAAAAAAAAAAAAAAAAGGGGAAAATAAAAATTTTCCTCTCCGAAATATTCAAAACCCGTCGTTTATGAAAATGCACTCGGCGTATACAGTATTTATATTGATATAAATTTATACACACACTCAGCTCTGTAGTAGTACTGATAATACATCCATGTAGAAGATACTGCACGTGTGTGTGTGTGTGAGTGTGTGTGTGTGTGTTGTCAGTAAAGTCGTCTTGCTGTCGAACATTCAGGACCCCCCCCCCCCCCCCATGAGCCTCAGTCTCCAACCTCCCCAACATGCTTTCATTGTAACCCTCATCATCATCATCATCCTCCTCATCTTCCAGATGTGGCACTGTACAGACCAAAGTGCAGGGATAAGCCCCAGGAGCCTTCAGGATGGATTTAAAATCGGTTCTTCTTTACAGTTCGTTTTTTTTTTAGGAGTGTAGCATCTATAAGCAGCGACCCCGGGGACCCAACGGATGGGATAGGCATTAAACTGAAAGCATGTTAGGCCTCAACTGCGGGGGGTGCAGGGCGTGTCACGGGGCGGCACCTTTGTTTCGAACGCGTACCTTTAAAGCCCTTAAACGGGGGGTGTATTAGTGTGGAGTGAACAGCAGGGGGCAGAAGAGCTTTGCGTGTTTTGTGTTCTGTTCCAGACAGAAACCCCCCAAACGTAGACATGGTGTAGCCTATACACCTCAAGTTTCGACTGGAGGTTCTGCTCTGGTTCTTAATTCACGAGCTGCCTACCACTGCCACCTTGTGGTAGATGGTGATAGGGCGGTGGATTTTAACGGGCTGCTGGTTCGGGTTTGAGTACACTACAGTGACCTGCACTGCGCAAATGGAATGATGATAGGAGGGTCGTTGGTTAGCCACGCCCCCTTTGGTCTTACGTTTACGTTTTTTTCACTTTTCAAAGCGCAGTGAGCGCGTGCGAGCGTTCACGCCGCCGTCCAGCCAGCGCAGCGGCTTTCGGAATCACGGACGCGTCACTGACCGCAACCTTTACACCAACCGGCCGCAGGGTTAAAAAATAAAGCGTCGTGTTCCAGCCTCTAACTGTAGTTCATTGAACGTCCAGTAGAGGACGCCACTCCGGCGGCAATGAGGAACCCCCGATCAGACCTCCCACCCGTCAGACGCGACGTTTTTAACCATTAAATGATTCTTTTTGCTAAAAACGCAGGTAACTTGGTGACGTCACGTCCACATCCTTTTGTTGGTATAGTGTCTGGCCTGATGGACGCGGAACCCGCCGGTCAGAACGTCATGTTCCCGCTGAAGTGCGTAACGAAGTCGGTCAGTAGTCTGAAGTATAAAATACTCTACAGCGAGCGGAAACTAACGTTCTGCGGGACGGGGACCGGTTCCGGTCCGAATCGCGACCCCCTCCACGCGTTCCCTTCAGCCGCGAGAGCCCGGCGCAGAGCTGCGGGAGTAACGCACGCAGAGCCGCGAGAGTAACGGCTCCGGACGCTGGGTTTTATGGGTTCTGGGTTCAGGGACTCTGGGTTCAGGGACTCTGGGTTCTGGGTTCAGGGACTCTGGGTTCTGGGTTTAGGGACTCTGGGTTCAGGGAGTCTGGGTTCTGGGTTCAGGGACTCAGGGTTTTGGGTTCAGGGACTCTGGGTTCAGGGACTCTG
>JAFMOD010000528.1:108040-121311 GCA_019802435.1 Corydoras maculifer
AGTCATGGAGATGAGATTCTAGGGAAGAAAACGGGAGAGGAGAGTTACACACAGCCTCAGCCACGCCCACTAGCATTAAAAACAACAACATACGACAAGTGACACCATCCAGGACGACGGCAACAACGACAACAACAGCGCTGCCACCCAGCCGGTAACGACTTTGTTCTTTTTTTTTTTTTAATGTTTTGTGAAAAATACTAAACATGTTTCACAAAAACAATGTGTACACACACACACAACATATACAACACACACACACACACACACACACAGAAGTATCCATCCGCCCCGATTTGAGAAGGACAGCTAGATGGATTTTTTGGAGATGTGCTATTTTTCACTTTTTCGGAAACGTTTGACTGGAAACGAAAAACCAAAAGAAAAACAACACCAGACGAAGTCGAACGCAACAGAAGGGAAGAAGAGCCAGAAACAGATTGCACATGTTGATGTGCCACTACTTATGATGGGGAGAGAGGAAGGAGGCGAGGAACCGGGGAGGGAGGGAGGGGGAACGAAGCAGGGACTCAGTGCGGTGGTTCCAACGAACCCTGAATCCGGAGCGAGCTTGTGAGGGTCAGCGAGGCAGTGCGAGCGCCGGGGGTCAGCAAGATGGGTTCTCTTTCTGTCCAGGAGGGGGTGGTGCTGTCTGACTGAATCAATTGAGTCGACTCTGAGGTCTGACCGAATCAAATAATCCTAAAATGATACTGATTGAAGTCGCTCACACTAATGCGGGTTGTACAAGGTGCTGGAGCCTATCCCGGTACTTAGAGGATGAAAAGAATCATGTCAACGGCAAGTGGTGATTCGATTCAGTTGAATGCACCGACATGTTTTCGGTCCGTGAGAGACAATTCATGCGGCCATGTGGAGAACATGCAAATCTCACTTAGATAGGACTGGAAGCCTCCCTGTGCTGCTGTCCTGGGCTGAACGGATCCCATTTAAATAACGATTCATTCCAATTTCCAAACATTCGGAGGCGGGGCTATGGTCTGCACCTAGCTAAGGCTTAAATGAACCTACCAAGTTGCTACCGAGGACCCGCCGAGCTCCCGCTGCCTCCCTGTCCGTGAGCCAAACCCACAGCACTGAGATGAGGGGAACCTGTTCGTACCGCCCTGGTGGAGAATGGAGGTAAGACAGATGGGGGGGGGGGTGGTGGAGACAGGGAGTGAAGAGAGAGCGAGAGAAAGAGAGACAGGAAAGGGAGGGGAGAGAGGAACGGTTCTGTTCTCTTCCCACATCAGATCGTGTGGCTCTAGAAGACCGGGCGGCGAGAGCGCGTCTGCGCGGAACCCAAAATCGGAACGGTAATAAATAAAGTCATTCACTTCTGTAGAGGCTGTAAAAATTTTACGTATAAAAATAGAACTGCTTTGTTTACAAATAAAATTTACAGGCCTGTGGTATTTCGTACTCTGATATAGATTTTCTCTTTCCATAAACGTCAAGTATTTGCAGTTGTGACCCCGCCCACCCCGTCGGAAACGCAGGAGGCTGTCCTGTTAGATTTTATCTTCTTAAATTATGCGATTCATCTCATTTCTGTTTTTTTTTTTTTTTCTTCGTTAAATGCTCTGATAAAATGCTCTGTTCAAAATAAAAGCGCAGAAGAAAACCTGTCTGTGCGGAACATAGGTACCCGGCGCGAATGCAGTGTTGCTTTAATGGCAGGTGAGAGTGTGTGTGTGTGTGTGCGTGTGTGTGTGTGAGTGAGTGAGTGTGGAGAGTCTCTTTCGGCAGTCGTCTCCGTTCACTACAGTGAGGCCACATCGGGTTTTGACCCTTTTCCCTCTGGTGCCGTCGGGCCGAGGAGGGTCGGAGGAGCAGCGGAGCCCGGGAGCTAGCACCAGAGGTCAAAGGGCAAAGTCGAGCGTGCATATCGGTGCTTAAGGTTGGGGGCCCTGGGCCCCGCCCCTAGGCGTTCTCACGAGGTTCGCAACGAGAAACGGATCGTGGATTTAAGAGAACTTCGGCTGTTGTTGTCGTCATTCATCGGAAGAAAAAAAATTAAAAATAAAAAAAAACACCAAAAAAAACAATAAAACAACCAAAAAAAACCCTCAACTGTATAAATAGTTACTTTACAAAAAAAAAATCATTAAATAACCTGTTTTTTTTTTTTGTTTTTCGTACACAACAAAAATCTGAGAAAAAATAAACAAGGAAATGAAACAACAGCTATTCATTCATCGCAGATCATACAAAAGAATGGCATAAATGGAAGCGTTCATGTGAATAGAAATCAAATCATAATAATAATAATAATAATAATAATAATAATAATAATACTGCCATCAACAAAGCTTAAAAAGAACAGTTTGGGGAAAGTGACTCCCTCTTGTGGTGTAAGGGTGAAACTCTCCCCCTCCCCAGCGCGGTTGCCGTGGCAGCAGTGGGGACTTACCCTAGCAGTGTAGGGACAATGAGGGCGGCCCTAATGTTACTAATCAGTAGGGCTTGCTGTCGTTCTTGGAGCGCTTCAGCTGCACCTTCAGGCGCTTCATGCCGATCTGAAAGCCGTTCATCGCCTGGATGGCCGCCTGTGCCGACACGGGATTGTCGTAACTCACGAAACCTAAAGGAGCAGAGCGACAACGTGTGAGAGAGGCAGCCATGCATTTTGAACAACTCGAGTATCAGTATGGGTGTGTGAACTAGAACTGCGACTACCAGTCTGCTTTTCAAGTGTCTAATCTCATTTTTTTTTTTTTTTGGTCATTTATTGGACGCTTTTATCCAAAGCGACTTACAAGGTGAGCACAGGGTTCATCACAACATCCCTGGAGCACTGAGGGTTAAGGGCCTTGCTCAAGGACCCACATTGGTAACTTCAATAGACCTGGGAGTTGAAGCCCAATGCCCCAACCACCAAGCTACCACTCCCTCTAATCTCACAAATTAATAAATGATCTTGGGCATCCAGGATTAGCTAAGCCCCGATCTACTTGTTTGGGTGGTTAGGCGGCGGCGTACCGAAGCACTTGCTCAGATTGGTCTGTTTGTCGATGAAAACTTTGGCCGACACCACGTTGCCGAAAGGCATGAACATCTGCAGGATGTCCTGGTCCCCGAATTCCTGCGGCAGGTGATAGATGAAGAGGTTGGCACCTTCTGGTCCTGGAAGAACAGACATACATCCGCGTGAAGACAATTTCATTTATTCGGAGAGACTGTTGCCCGGTTACGAGCGTACCGATCAGTAAAGTACCATCAGCATGTCTTTGGATTTTAGACAAGTGGGTTTTTAAAGTGCATGGGGAGGCCATGCAGAGTCCGGACGGTGAAGTGGGAGTGCTAACCACAGCGCCACCATGCATTCGGGGTCTATATCTGTATAATACGTGTGTATGCTTGCTGTCCTCACCCTCCTTCTGGCTCCCGGCGGCGCTCTGTTGCTGCAGTAGGCTCTGGCTGTAGAGTGTGGGCAGGGCGGCGGCGGCGTACTGCTGGATTCCTGAGTAAGCCTGAGTGAGGGCGTCCATGGGGCCGGCCGAGCCGCCGCCGTTCAAGGCAGCCACACCTGAGAGCATGTGAGCAACTTTACATAAAACCCAACAATAAAGAAGAAAGAAGTGCACTTACTCATTAGCGCTTGGGACTGGGGGGGAGTGTTTAATTTTTTTTTTTTTACTACACCAACACACACACACACACACACACACACACACACGGTACAATAGCTAAAAACAACGTAAACACAACAGGCACACAGCTGGACGACACAAAACGGGTACTACAGCTGCTCTTGACTGTGGTAACATGGGCGTGCCCTAAAACTGAGTTACCTCAAGGTTTGGTAATTAAATTAATGAAATGAACTGGTCACTGAGGTGGTGGTGCTGCACCCCTGCACGTCCATGCCCCATGTAAGTAGGAGGTGTTGTCTCCCTGACGCACTGTGACTAAATCCGAGGATGGTCCGAATAAGGTGTTGCATGGATCCTGACGCTATGCACATGCAGGATGCTGGACCGCTGGCGTGGAACATGTGCGGCTCTCGTCTTTATTATGCTAAAAGCTGACAGCTGGCATCGATAGGAGAACATACCAAACTCTACAGTTCCACTCTAAGCTGAAGCCTGGGAACTAGGCTGAAGGTTGTCCTCGAATGCTGCAAATCTAGAAGTGCACTTAAGAGCTTAGTGTTGTTCAGTCAAGTGTCCAGGCCTTTGAGTGTGTGTGTGTGTGTGTGTGTGTGTGTGTGTGTGTGTGTGTGTGGAGGATCTGGGGGGGGGGCTGATTCATGCATATTTACTGACTGGCCTTTTGGCTTGACGTCCTGCAAACAATAAATGATGAGCGCGGTGCCTCTACCACAGCTCACCCATTTATCCTACAATAATTACAATACTGACCTTTACTATTCAATTAAACGATACAGCCTATAAAAACAGCCGTGTGTGTGTGTGTGTGTGTGTGTGTGTGTGTGTGCGCAAGAGAAAGAATTAATTTATTTCAATTAATATAAAATGGATGATATGTTATTAGCTGAATGTGATTTATAAAACCAGAGGTCTGACCGAAAGGTCATCTCAAAAAATCAGTAACACTCAAAACTGTCTCACTGTCTTCGCTGTCTGTCTGTCTCTATTTGTGTGTGTGTGTGTGTGTGTGTGTGTGTGTGTCTGTCTGTCTCTCATCCTTATTGTCTGTCTACCTGCCTACACACACACACATACACAAAGTGCATCCCTAATTAAAATCCTTAATCTCCCAATCAAAAGCTCCAGTGGCACAAAGTATCACATTTCAAATCAGTACATCACACACACACACACACACACACACACACACACACACACACACACCATTATATAACCCCACAACACCACTATGGTCACAAGCCTACACTAACATACAGAGCAATGGATTAGCAGTGTGTCCAGTGTGAACAAGAGTTTTACACACACACACACACACACACACACACACACACACACACACACACACAACTATACATTTGTAGTGAGTTCAGGGAATGAACACAGTTACACTGAAGAGCCAGTTCATTTGATTCATCAATTCGATTCATTTTCTGAATCACTTCAAGAGTCACACCAACACAGAAAGACACCGACTCCCGGCAGACCAGAGAGATGCCCCTCTCACACTGAATCAGTGTGTCATTTACAGTTTGACACTGTGAGTTGATTCACAGTGGCAGGACTTACCGCCCTCAATCGGGCGGTAAAGGCAGTGCCAGGCTGGTGATGGTGGCAACTGGGCATCTATCTGGGCAAGTAGGAGGTCATGGGATGGGATGGGCCAGGCGGATGAGATTTATACTCACTGTTGACGCTACCTGCTAGTGCATTAATGTTGTTGAGGCCCACTGTGGCCCCGGCGAGACCCTGCAGAGTCCCCAAAGAGCCCAGAGAGCCCATCGCTCCGGCGCTGGAGTTAGCGGTGGAGCCTGCTGCAGGTGGGGAGAGAGGGGAAGATGAAGGACAAGACAAGGAGATAGAAAATAAAGAGGAAATGAGAGAAAGAACATAAGGAGACACATAGAGAGACAAAGAGAAGAGAAAAGTGAGAGAGAAAGACCGTAAATAATGAAGAATTTAGAAAATGGGACCGGAGGGGACAAGCAGATAAACAAGAAGAGACACAAAGACGATGACAGAGAGAGAGAGAGAGAGAGAGAGAGAGAGAGAGAGAGAGTCATGTGATCTTTGTTGTGTACAGACAGTAGGACTCGTTACATCTCGCATCATGAACCCATAATCTTACATTTAAAATCAGAGTAACGTCTGATAAACTGTGATCAGACCGCCAGGTTCCGTTTTTTAAAGCTATGGTTCTCCCCGAGTTCCCCTTCGACGTCCACGTGAGTGGACGTACTTCCTCCTCCTTTGCTTCACGCCGTGACGACGCAGGAGAACCAAGTAAACAAAAGGAAACGCAATCGGGTTCGAAGGACCATTTGGTATCCAGATTAGAACCCGAGTCCCGCGTACGGACATGAGGAGAACCGCAGAACGGCACACGGCTTCAGTGGCCTGAGTGTAGATGTTAGTGAGAACCACCGTCGTCATTACACTACCTGATGAACAAGAAGATGGAACGGAAGGGAACAGAGATGAAGAACTGGAGACAGACAGGGACACAAAGGTGACGGGCGGAACACAAGGCTGGGTGCGCTTCCAGTGAGCGCAAGGCATGTTGGGAAAATGAGTCCGAAACCTTAAACAACAAAGGAACAAAGGTCCACAGCAAACGGATACAATGGGTCTTGGCATCGACGTCACAACAACGGATGAAGGGATAGGTCACGCACTGAAAGCTACGACTAGCTAACTAGCTAGGGGATTATGGAGCGAGCCTGGTCTGTTTGTTTATAATTACTATGTAAATATCATCTACGTAAACTACAACCACTCTGTTTAACTGATGGCTACTGTTTCGATTTAGCTGTTTGCGCTTAGCTATTACGTTAGCTACATTCATGAGTAGCGCCCTCACTCTTCTGGTGTTTTTAAGTCTTTGCAGAGCGGTACGGAATCCTATTTTGTTGAATACGCAAGGTTTCCATTTCCGTCTCGACGGCACGCAACGCAATGAGAGAGAGGAAAACAAACATCAAAATCGCACAAATGTCGGCAAAAGGTTAGCTAGCCTTTAGCAGCTAGCTCCAGAGAAACCCATCCACGTGAGAATGGTTTAGAATTGCAAGGAGATTTCATTTCAATTTGGGTTTTTGACGACGTAAAGGCTTCAACCCATCGACAGAAGCAGTCTACAAACACGAACCAGTTCCTTAAGAATTTCGCTTCAACAACCCCATTAACTAAATGCTAATTGGCTAATTAATCTCGTTATCCAGATTGTTGGCCCTGATTTGCAGTCTGCAGCAGCACTTTCTACTTTGTCACGATTGGCTACTTCTTTTTCAGCCCTGGAACATGAATGATGCCATCGATAATACGCAAAAAGAAAGAACACTAAGATGGCAGATGACGGATTGTGCGGTGCATGAGTTCGGCAATGGGGAACACCACGGTGAGCACGCAGTGATGTGGACAGTGACGATGATGGCTAGACGGCTGGCCGCTGGTTACCTGGGCTGGCCAGGGCTCCCAGGGAGCCTGTGCTGGAGGTCAGGGCGCTAGCTGTGGACGGGCTGGCTGAGCTCTGAGCTGCCGCGGCAGCCGCTGCTAGAGTGGCCAGATTCTGTAACTGCAGAGCGTTCATACCTGAAGAGAGAGAGACAGTCAGCCAGTGTGGCACTGCGGGTTCTAAAACATGGCATGCGGGCACACCGATCCGGTGTTGGTGGAGGTTCACAATCTACGTTGTTCAGCCAACAGCACTCCAGTTGTAGGATCTCTGGATACATCGGCGCCGCTAGTTACGCATCCATTCAACGGTGAGCCAGTGAATTAGTACGTGGACACAACTATATAGGGACTATCCCTTCCCTTCGCATTAAAGCTCTGTGATTTGACCTCAGCCCTGTGATACACCTCTGGGACGAACTGGAACTCAGTTCCATTACATTTTCAATGTACGACTTAAAGGTGTAATAAGGTCTATGATTGGTTAAGATCTAAGAGGGGGGTAGAACGTTTTAGGGGATCAAACAGGAGAATGTACACAATGTGTCGTATATACACACCCATGTATATACCATTATATAGAATGTACACACACACACACACACAATCCACACACAGCAGACAGACGGAGGATCGACACATCAGGAACAAGACCGTCTCGGTTATGTCTCAGTGACGTCTCCATTGGGTCTCGGTCACTTTTCGGTTTTGTCTCGTTAGGTCTAAGTTAAGTTTGGCTCATCTCAGTTGCAGATCAGTTAAGTCCGAGTTAAGACAGGAGTAAAGTCTCAGATGGGTTTCACTTCATTCTCAGTTCTAGTTAAGATGAGTTAAGTCGGAGTAAAACTATAATAACTTTGCCGTTAAATTTGCCGTAAGTTCTTAGCTAAGTCTCAAGCAAGGCTCAGTTAAGTCATCATTAAGACTCGAGACCTGAATCGACTTGTTTATGAATCTCACCATTCACCGATAAAACGAATCATTTGAGGGTTTGAAAAAAGCAAAAATTGAATAATGAAATGACACGAAAATAATACAGAATAAAAGAATAATGACAATCATAACAAAAATAAATAAATGAATAATATAATATTAGCGGCACGGTGGCTTAGTGGTCAGCACGTTCGCCTCTCAGCGCTAGGGATTCCCGGTTCGAATCCCCATCTGGGTGGAGTTTCCATGTCCTCCCCGTGTCTGCGTGGGTTTCCTCTGGGTTCTCCGGTTTCCTCCCACAGTCCAAAAACATGGATCAAGTTAATTGAATTCTTAAAATTGCCCCATATAGAGTGTGTCTGTGTGAGTGAGTGTATGCCCAGCGATGGATTGGCGCCCTGTCCTGGGTGTATCTGCCCAGCGCCCGAGACGTTCTCCCCTGGATGGGCATGGGGAACCCCACCGCGACCCTAATAGAGAATAAGCAGGAGATAATGAATGAATGAATGAATATAATTATTAATAATACTACAGAATAATAACATATCCATTATTTACATCGCTGTCCACCCATAGCTGAACTTTGTGGTTCTCCACATGGACTAGTCCATCTGATAAACGGACACTGCCTGCAGAAATAAGGAGGTGGGATTATTAAAAGGAGTCGAAGCGTGTCAGTGTAGAAAAGAACTCAACACACTGCTACACTCTTCATTCCTCCATCACTCCCCGCAATCCCCCGAGCTGCCAGTGGGTGCTGCTGTTGCAACAGAGGAAGAGAGCTGTCTGAAGGACCCAGTGTTCTGCTCCCGAGACAGATCTGTTAAACATGTAGAGCAGCCCCGAACACGGCTATCTGAGGAAGAGAGCGTCACGAGGTACAGCGCTATATTAAAAAGAATATGACTTGATCACTGCCGGGGAGCCGGGGAGGTGCTGAAGGTCCCGAGGTGGAGGCGCCATTTAATCCGATTTATTACAGCAGCACATCCAACTACGGCAGCCTCACCAGCCAAGAGGGTAGTTCAGCAGCACAAATGATCTGAAACGGGGTGTTTATGAGTGCGTTTGTGAGTTTAAGCAGCTGAAAGGACATTAGCTGTGTGTGTGTGTGTGTGTGTGTGTGTGTGTGTGTGAGTGAAAGCAGCAGGAGAACAGGCTGCTATGGAGCACTCAGCCTTTGTGCTTCTGAAAAGATTCGAAATCTCAGCCAGAGCAGATTTTAGAGTGTATCGCACGTGTGTGTGTGTGTGTGTGTGTGTGTGTGTGTGTGCCGTCGAAAATGCCCACTGATTAGTTGGCACACGGTACGACTGTTAGTGGAGGAGGCCAATTATTGCAAGTTCTTAAAAAAAAAAAAAACAACTAAAAAACAAAAGCAGACGCGACGCGGCGGAGGACGGGATGCGTGGACGTGCGAAGGCGAGTGTGCGAGTGCGCGAGTGTGCGAGTGCGCGAGTGTCGCCGGCGCTCCCCAGCAGACTGGGTGGTAGGTGGAGAGAGTTCGCCGACTCTTAGGGCTCAGTGGGTGTCAACGCGGATGCTTACGGCCCGTGGCTCCGCCCACACCAGATGTCAGCTGCGCACATAACGCCTGCCAATCACGGCCCGTTGCCAGGCGACAGATGGAGGGGTCCAACTGAGATTCGCAATTCAACCGAGAGAACGCGCTAAGATCTGGGTGAGCTCATGGGCTCCTGCTGGTTTAGACAGCATCGGGATGACTGACGCACACACACACACACACACACACACACACACACACACTGAGACCCAAACGTAGTCGAACTAAAATAAAACACGCTATTTTACCCATTCAGTTCGTAATACACCTTATAAAACGGTCGGAGCCTATCCCTGCACTCACTCATGCAAACACCCCGGCAGGACTCACATGGGAGACGCATGGCCGACGCTCGCATCATGTCCACGGACTTCCGATCATTCTACGAGTTATAGTTCGAACCCTTTGTGTTAAGACAATAATTAAAATAAGGTTACCATGGCAACGGAAACACAAAGAACCCCGCGGTAATGAGCAGGTCCTTCCTTTGATCCCTGTATGGACGGCGTTACTGCCGTGTGTAAAAAAATGCACTAATGTTTTAATGAGCATCAGCTCGGTCTGTACGGATCCCCCTCGCACCAGAAAATTAGGACATGCCCCCCATCATGCCAAAATCTGATTTTTCAGAAAGGTGGAGGCTGTAATGGATATAAAGGGTTCTAAAAGGTGGCGGTTACATTCGTTTCAGATGTCACCGAGCGGTGAACCCAAGGATTCCATCAACCGCCTGATCTGTTGTCCATCATCTTTCCTGCGACATGCGCCAAGGGTTCCTATTTAGGAAGCGAACCAGGGGTAGAACCCCAGATTAAGTGTGACCGCCCACTTGAGCCCACTTGAAAGTAATGTTAAAAGAAAAAAAGCAGGACGTATAGATTTCTGGACACTGGAGACGACCAGAGGAACGTCCTGGAAACATAAATCTAGGACACTGTCCAGAAATGTGGGGCACCTTCTGGAGGATACACCCCCCCCCCCAACCCCAAGATGCAGAGTAGAGAGAAAGGCCTTCTGTCAATTTGGAAGCACATAACTCTCCGAAATGCACCAAAATACAGACATTTAAACAGATTATAATCTGAACTGATGTGCAGGCCAGGAGACCCCTGCCCACTGGAGACCAGCTGGAGAGTTCTGGTATATTTAGGGTTTGGTAACAGGATACGTACAGGGGGTTACATCTGAGCCTACAGGTTTAAATACCGGGGTCAAACGGCGTCGACTTACCTGCCATCTGCTGAATCCCGCTGAACGCTCCCAGATTGCTGGAGGAGGTCGCTTGCTGTAGCAGCTGGAGGAGACAGAAACGGGGAGGGAACGAGGGAACGGCGTTAGAACGTCAGATTACCAAAAAAACGGCAATTCTAAAGCATTTGCTTAAAGCAGGACTTTTAGTTAAAAGCGCAAGGGTTCAGCGAACAGTTCAGCGGAACATTATTATAATGACCCTCCAAACTTTAGAGCTGCAGGTTCGAGTCCATAGCAATCCCTGTGGATCTGACCCCAGTCTGACCTTAAAACTGACCTTAAACTCCAAGTTAAAGACTTGTCCTAAATCTGTGAGTCTGACTTGGGTCCAGGCTTAAGTCTAGATTAAGATTATTAGGATGACTGAGGTGCACGTTCAGGTTGTTAAGTTACAGAACATGCAGAACGGTGGAATCTTGGTGTTCCACATTTCAATGTTCTATTGGCTTGAGTCTGACCCTTGTCTGATCTATGTCTGACCTAAAACCTTAGTCTCTCAGCCGCAGGTCTGACTTAAGACTTGGATCTCCAAGCTCCAAGCTCAAGAAGCATCTGTGAGTCTGGCTTCGGTCCAGGCTTAAGGCTGTCTTGAGCTTGATTACTGAGATCCAAGTTCAAGTCTAGTCTTTTAATCAAAGTCAAGTCAAGTGAGAAGCAGAACTGTGGAATCATTGGGGTTCTACATCTGAACAGTTGGACCGACCTACATCTGAACTACGTCTGACCTACATCCCAAGTCTCTCAGTTTCAGGTCTGATTTCAGACTGCAGATACACTATGTGGGCAAAAGTATCAGGACACCTTTAGAAGTGTTTTAAGATATCCTATCCTTGGCACCTTCTACAGCTTTTACGCTTCTGGGGCGTTCTACAGATTTCGGCAATGTTCCTCCTGAAGAGCATCACTGAGGTTAGACCTTAAACCCGAAGGTGTTGGATGGCATTAGAGTCAAGGTTCGGTGAGGACCAGTCAGATTGTTCCACACCCAATTCACCCAACCAGCTCTTCGTAAACTTTGCCCATGGGAACATGGTCGTTCCCCAAACTGCTCCCACCTAGTCAGCGGCATTAGAACCCATCGTTCAAAGTGGATCAGAGGTGTGTCCTGATACTTGTCCCTGTAGAGCAATATCTTTGATCAGAAGTGAGACGGGAGAGTCCTCGAGGTGCTGCAGTGCAGATGTTAAAATGCTGGAATAGAATTCACACGTCTTAAAGGACCGGTCGCCGGGGGAACCGGACGACGGGCCAAAGGAACGCAGAGTTAAACTTCAAATGAGAAAGTAGGGGAAGAGAGAAGAGGACATGGTGGAAAAGGACGAGATGCGTCTGATTCTGAGTAACAAGACTGCACAACACCCCCCAAAAACCCCCCAAATTCTGCCCTCATCCTCATGGTTAAACTGAGGTATCTGCAGAATCAGGGGGAGGAAAAGAGGAACGCGCGAATGGAGCAAAGGCAAGAGGGCAAGGCACTGGGGTAAGAGAGACTGGGCGAAGCCTAAAGAGACATTGACTGACTGTGGTGGTGATGGGCGTGGCCGAGTGGGTGTGGCCTCTTACTGCCAGGTACTGCGGGGTGAGGCCGGTCAGGCCGGTCAGACTGCCCCAGGCGGAGGCACTGTTCAGCTGCTGCATCTGCTGAGCTAACTGCTGCTGCAGCCGCCGCTGCTCCTTATCCTTCTGAGTGTCGGCAAACTTCACCACCATGGGGGACGAGCAGCCCTGCGGACGAGAAGAGGAGGAAGAAGAGGAGGAAGAGGAGGATGAGAGCGGCTATAGACTTCAGTCACCAAATACAAACAATTCAACAGCTGTTAATTTGAAGCAACGTGGTGGTCAGGCTAAGAAAACAGCGCCCCCTGGAGTAACGAGGGTTCAGTGGGCTTGGGATTCGAACTCCTAACCTCCAGATGGACCTTTGCCTCCTAACCCAACCCACCTAAAGACAAACACCCGTCTCACAGCGGCTCATCTCAATCGTAACGAGATCAACTTTAGCCCGAGTGGGCGGAGTCAGACCGGCTGGACGTACAGCTACAGCGTTCCACATGTGGGAGCGAGTGGAACTCGGATGTCCTGCTGACCTGTGCACACGGGGTTGGTTCTAACATCGTTAATCTAATTAGTATAAGCGGATTAGAAGTTAAAACTAAATAAATCAAAAAATTAAAAAGGCAGTGCTTTAACCGGCCAGCAGGGGTCTCCGTCACAGAAACCAGTGTAAGCCCGCGGGTCCAGGTATGCTTTCTGTGTTACGGAACGTTACAGATACTCAGTGGAACGTCATGCGGGCCTGGCAGATGGAGAATGTTCTCCAGTGCAGAGCGCCCCCCGCTGCTCATTCACATATCACTGCGTTTAGATCCGCTTCAAACATTATCCCTCGCAGCGAACGCCGGGAACGACGGACGCAAAACTAAACGAACTCAACGGAGAGAGAGAGGGGGGGGGGG
>JAFMOD010000529.1:3618-22598 GCA_019802435.1 Corydoras maculifer
TTTATTTGTTTAGTATTTTTTAAGCCCAAACTTTGCACACGGCAACACGTCACAGCCGTCAAAAACAAGGACCTGAGGATTATTTCCACCCCTGATTCAATAAAACTATGCAGGACCGAAATAAAGAAGGGGGAAGAGAGGAGGAAGGCGGAGAGCGAAGGGAAAAGACCCAGGAGGTGAACTGTCCGGCGACGCCGCCGCCGCCCACGGCAATTACCTTTGCTTCTTAAACATCTAGTCAGGGGTTGAAATAGTCGCTCCGTTATTTCCTCATGTGCCCCTGAATGTTCAAACATAGAGATGTGAAAGGAACAGCGTGGCCCCCTCGCCAAGGGCCACAACGCAACAACACAACAGAGGCAACTGAGGAACATCTACAAGAGGCGTCGTGACTGAACACCGATCCTACGTCACCGGCCGCAGGAACACGGGGTGGGCGGGGCATGAGCGCCGGGGTACGGCGCTGAGCAAGACGACAAAACCGTGGGACAGCTTAAAGGTTTAAACGCTTTCAACATGGCAACCGGGGTCTCAGTCCTGATACAGCAGCCCTGCGGCAGTGGCGACTCAACGGGTCGCTGCTCAAGGGTGAACTCTAGTGGTGGTGAAGGTGAACTGCAGGTTTCAATCCTTTGAAATTGTGATGCCACGCCCCTTAAAGAGCAAGTTACCGTATATTATCTAATAAACATGCACACTTTTGGTCTCTGGTTGGTACCAATAAAATGACAGAATGGGGAAGGGGTGGGGTTTACAGTTAATCCTAAAGGGGCAACCTGGCCAACATGCCTTGGGGATATGGGAGGGAACCGGAGAACACTCTGTACACCCGCTCAGGCCCAGGAAGGACATGCCGACTCCACTGCTGCTCCACAGTGCCCCCTTGTGTTCAAAGCCCGAGGATAATTATTTTGGAACGTGAATTAAAGGACATTAAGAACCAAACGTTGTTTATTTTGGTATTTTTGTCAGATTGCTCAGCTGCGTCCCGCTTCAAAACATTACTCCCTCCATAACAGCTGACCCCCTAACTCCTGATCTGCATCCGACTTACCTGGTCATAGCCATAGGGGCGCTGCGGCTGGGCCTGCGGAGGTCCAGGTTGGGGCGGCCGGTAGGCTCCATACTGCTGCCCCTGGCCTTGGGGGTAATTGGGGTACTGCGCTGGGCCGCCCTGAGACGGTCCTGTGTCAAAACGGGAGGAGGGAGGGGTTACTCAGTTATACTTACGTGAGATTGAGTACTAGTATACGGCACGAAGTTGTGTCTTCAACCTCCAGTGTGGAGTTTGCATGTTCTCCCTCCGAAAACTCTACAGAACACGGTGGGCGTCCACACACTTCTGGCAGATTGTCTGAATAAAAGTTTTGCCACCCGGCGGCGCGCCTGCCTTAATTGCCATTCCGATTCACACCCGCGAGTCAAGGCTGTAATGACGGCGAACGCGGGCACAGGGGGCGGCGCGCACCGCTGCCGGGGAGCAAATCAATCAGGCACAGAGGAGGAGGAGGAGGAGGATGAAGGCCGGCGTATAATGATGGCGCGGGGTCCACGAGGAGCACGCTGCCCCGCTAATGTGGCCGAACATCAAGGAATCCATAGAGCAGGACTTTGGATAAATAAATAAATAACGAGGCGCCGGGGCTCATTAGGAGTGACGTGGGCCGCCGAGCTCTCGGCCGTTACGCGGCGTGCTGGGTCGGCGCCGATCGCGCTCGTTCCAAACGAGCCCACGCACGATCATTAGGTGCGCCGGACCATCTTAACCTTGTGGGCGCCGCGAAGAGCGGCTTCCAGATGGCGCCCGCGGCGTCACGATACTCCATCGGCTCATTATTAAAACGCGAGGAGCTTGCGCCGCGCCGAAAACACGGAGATAAAGAAAAAATATATATTAAAAACATTTAAAAAATATATATATTTTTTTTAAATTAGGAGGAAACGGAGCTTCCAGCTAAAACTGGATCCTTTAATGCAAAAGTTTGCACACCCCCACCACACCCCGAATTCTGTCTGTATATTAATTACCGGCAACTAATTAGTTATCTGTGTGCTCATTGTCTAGTCACACCTACTATACAGAGCAGGTAATATTAGGGTGGTGGAGGAGTCTCAGTACTGCAGAGACTTGGTGTGTACAATACCACATCACCACAGACCCAGAAACAAAGGGTTTCAATATGCATTATTAACATTTCACTGGCATCTAGTGGTGAGGCTGCAGATTGCATCCCCTTTTCCCTCTCCAACATGGCTCCCAATGAGTTGCAATATGAAAGCCCTGCACCCTGGACCTCACACTGAGGTTCCACTCTCACAGTGTTTATTTCGACGCTCCACGGTGAGCTGAAGTGGGCTGGTTGATTAATTCCGGCTTTAATCTTTCAGATAATGAGTCATGGTGGGGTTTCCTTTTGTTCCACTGACTCATAGCGGCGTAACGCAACATCCAGCATCACCATGACGACGTCGGGGGCCGTAGGTGGAACCCACGGATTCATAGCGACGAGCCGTACTCACCGTAGCCCTGCTGCTGACCCGGGTAGCCCTGCTGTGCAGGGTACTGCTGCTGTGCGGGGTAGCCCTGCGGCTGGGGGGGCGCCTGCTGATAGGCTTCCTGCTGCTGGCCGTACTGCGAGTTTCCTGTAGGGGTCAGAATCGCGTCAACAATAAATACATATCACAATAATATATATAAGTAATTTAACCACACATGAACCCCCCTTCCCCCCAAATGAGCAGGGTGCAGGCTTCTACGTGCTGTAGAGATGTATAGAGGTGCTGAATTTGACCTCATCACCCAGCAGATGGCGCCATTACACTGATAATCACTTAATTGCATTTTGTATGGTTCAGGAACCATCTGGACCCTGCTGGATGTTGTGTTGTGAGTGGGATGTGGTACCCTCAGGTGGTCCCTGTGCTCCATGACTGTACTGCTCTCCGTAGTAATCCTCCTGACCCGGGTACTGCTGAGGGGGTCCTGAAAACAATCCTCCGATTAGGTTCACAGTGACGGGAACCTAAAATAATAAATTATGACGGTATAAAGTCTTATTGGAACCTTGCTGCGGGGGTCTGTATGGAGGCATCGGTCTCTGACCCATCCCGTGGTTGCCTTGGCTCATCATGCTCATGGGGTTCTGCTGCCCCTGGTAATGCTGTCCGCCGCCACCAGGGGGCATGTTGTACTGTTGTGATGGAGGCTGCTGGTGCATCATGGCTCCTAAGCAGGAGAACACGCAGGTCTGTTTGGTATCAGCCCTAATTAATTAATTATTTATGGAACCTGCAGGTGCAGTGAGGGTTACCTTGGTTGGGCTGCATGTTCATGCTGGGCCGGGGGCCGTAGCTGCCCAAGGGCTGGGCCTGGCTCATGTTCATCTGGCCCTGGCCGCTGATGCCCTGCGACGAGGGAACCGCGTGGTTGTAGGCGGCCATGGAGCCGTGGTTGTTGGGCGGCATGTTCATGGAGCCGCTCGGCATGCTGGGAGGCTGGTTGGGCCCGGGGCCCTGCATACCCATGTGGTTGGGTCCTGGAGATGGAGCAGGGTTTAGTTAGGTGAGGTTTTGGAGAGCAGTGTAGAAGGTGACCGTGAGGTGAGGTGAGGAGGGCGCATTCTTACCGGGCATCTGCCCGTTTATCTGGTTCTGCATGTGCGGAGCGGCGGGCGGGCCGTCCGACGGCATGCTGTGACCGTGTGGGGGCTGTGGAGGGGCGCCGCCCTGATTCATGCCTCCTGACATCCCCATGTTCTGAGTGGGAGGCTGGGGAACAGAACACAGTGAAGCACTGTCAGCATCGTGCACCGGCACATCAACCAATCACAAACCAGAACACACTCATGGCAACCGCTCGGCCATCGATCGGGACTAGTAGTCATTGCAACCGTTAGATGAATGATCGTGACTAGTAGTCATGGCAACTTTTAGCCCATTTATTAGGACAAGTAGCTATGGCAACTGTTAGATTATTGATAGAGACTAGTAGTCGTGGCAAGCGTTCACCGATAGATAGGGACTAGTAGTCATGGCAACTGTTAGATTATTGATAGAGACTAGTAGTCATGGCAACTGTTAGCCCATTTATCAGGACAAGTAGTTATGGCAACTGTTAGATTATTGATATACTAGTAGTCATGGCAACCATTCGCCGATCAATCGGGACTAGTAGTCATGGCAACTGTTAGATTATCAATAGAGACTAGTAGTCATGGCAACTTTTAGACCATTTATCAGGACTATTAGTCATGGCAACTGTTAGATTATTGATAGACTAGTAGTCGTGGCAACTATTCGCTGATCAATCAGGACTGGTGGTGATTGCAACTGTTAAGTTTATTTATCAGGACTAGTAGTCATAGCAACCATTAGAGTGATTGAGGTTAGTAGTCGTGACAACAGTTTGATAAGTGATCAGGACCAATGGTCATGGCAACCATTCAACGACTGATCAGGGTTGTAAACGTGGACATAAACGGGGACTCGAGCAGTCGCGGCAACCATTCATAGTAGTCATGGCAACGTAAAGTGGAGATGTCTCTAATGTCTCAGTGTGTTATAAAGTGTTATAACTTGTCCTCAGTATGTTGGAGCGCCTCAGACAGACTGAATGTTCAGTTCGGACAGAAGACAGAGGACGATGGACAGTTGGACTCACAGCTGGCAGGAGGGACTGCATGTTCTGATTGGAATCTGCTATCGTGGCCAAATAGACCAGGTTTCTGTGGAGCATCTGCTGATAACTGAAAGACAGAAGGTTCACAGGGTTAAGAGAGGCGCAGAGAGATCAAAACAAAGACCACCAGAGGACCAGGTCCTCACACACACAGAGACGTAAAGAACCAGAACCAGAACCGGACCCGGCGTCCGATCCGAACTTACTGTGAGCACTCGGCCGTTTTCCCTTTACTCTGAAAGTCCATGATGCACTGGATCAGCTGATTGTTTTCATCCAGCAACTGGCAAGACAAAACACATGAACAAGGCATGTTGAAAGAGGACAGGGCCTTCCCCAAACTGTTGGTCCATATCCACAAACAATGAGATGTCCCTTCAGGCTTAATGAAGCCTTAGTTTACAGAGGCATCAGAACAGCCAGCTGATAACATGGCAAACGCGTAACCACGGAATATTTTACCAAAATAGTTTAAAACAATAAAAATAATAATAAATTAAAAAAAGATTCAACAAGTAGAGCAGCTACAGAGCAAGTAGCATCGCTCACAAGAGCCGATATTCAACATTCTGCCATCAGTTTAGACTTTAAAGATCCCCTACGTCAGCAAAACAATTTAAAAAAACTAGGTTAAATAAAGAAAACCGAATCGTCTGTCTTAATTAAACACCACAGCGGGCTAACAAAGACTGCGGCTAACGTACCCGGAGAACACGGGGGGGAAAACCGTAGGGCTGTATCCCAAATCGACGCCTGCTCCATGCACATGCGCACTACACGCCGAATAAAACGCACGCCCTCGCTCCCTACGAAGTGCCCTACAGAGTGACGCGAGGCTCGATTTGCACTTCATCCCGGGCCTTTCCCCCGCGCTGCTTCGCAACAAATCGCTTGCTTTTAAAAGGTTTTTCGGAGCCAGGACGCTTTTAAAAACATTTAAAAACACAAAGGAGCATCCGGCGAACTCGCGTTATGGCGCAGAACGTATGGAATATGTTTTAATTCGTGAGGAAAGTTTAATAAATGGCGTGCGGACACGCTGAGGAGGTCGCTGGCTAAATGAAGCCCGATTCAAAGGGCTGTTCCGTGTTAAACGCTCACCTTCTGGATGCCCGCCGGCGTGATGTCGCCCTTGCCGCGCTGTCTGTGCTGCGCAAACGCCACCGACATTCTGACAGACTCGAAAGAAATGTTTAAAAAAAAAAAAGAAACCGCGCTCAATTTTTTACAAAAAGCTCCGAATCACATTCAACTCGCATTCAGAACGATCCGGCTCTAGGAGTCGGCTCTTTGAAGTGAACGAGGAGGGCCGGTCCTTGATTGGGGAGCCGGTGTGGGCGGAGTCTGTGTAGCTGCACTGAGCGCGCGCGCGCACACACACACACACACACACACACACACACACACAGTATGATGGACAGCGGGGCAGGGGGACGGGGACAGGGGCGGCACGGTGGCTTAGTGGTTTAGCATGTTCTCTCAGCGGTAGGGATTCCCAGTTCGTATCCCAATCTGTGTGGAGTTTGCATGTTCTCCTTGTGTCGGCGTGGGTTTCCTCCGGGTTCTCCGGTTTCCTCCCACAGTCCAAAAACATGGATCAAGTCAATTGAATTCTCAAAATTGCCCCCTATAGAGTGTGTGTGTGTGTGAGTGAGTGTTTGTCCAGCAATAGATTGCCCCCCTGTGCTGGGTCTATCTACCTAGCGCCCGAAATGTTCTCCCCTGGATGGGCATGGGGAGCCCCCCCCCTCCCGCGACCCTAATAGAGGATAAAGCGGGAGATAATGAATAATTGAATAATGAATGAATAAATAATTATCTATTCCATGATCCATCCATCCATTATCTCACGCTGTATCCTCTAATAGGGTCGCGGGGGGGGGGCATCCAGGGGAGAACGTCTCTGGCGCTGGGCCCAGGACAGGGGGGCAATCCATCGTTGGGCACACACTCACACACTCAGACTCACTCTATATGGGGCAATTTTTGAGAACTCAATTGACCTTGAATCCATGTTTTTGGACTGTGGAAGGAAACCGGAGAACCCGGAGGAAACCCACACAGACACGGGGAGGACATGGAAACTCCACCCAGATGGAGATTCGAACCGGGAATCCCTAGTGCTGAGAGGAGAACATGCCAACCACTAAGCCACAGTGCCGCCCATCTGTTTGATGATGAGTATGTAAATAAATCATATTATTAAATATAAACATGTTTTTAATTAATCTCACAGTTCGGTAATAAACTAATTTAAGCTACTAAAAAAGTCAGAGAGCCACTTGAGAGCCGACTCGTTTTAGAGAGCCGAGCCAAAAGAACCGGCTCTCCGAAAAGAGCCGGAATGCCCATCACTAGCACGTACAGCGCAGTGGCGCGTTCCTCTTCAAACAGAGTGGGGGGGGGTCGGTCAGGAGTTCGAATGGGGTTTATTAAAAACCCACGGACATCAGAAGCCAGACATGTCGTTGTAATTAGAATTAAACATTGTTCTTGTTGCAAAATTAGAAAATATTTCACCCAATAGATCTGTGCGTAATCATTACGGAGTGATTAATCCTGTACCCCCCTATTCAGCGAATGGTCCGTTCCGCTAACTCAACGTGAGGCTCGACGCGGCGATGAATTTGATAAAACATGACGGATTCATACTGAATTAAAGACTTTAAAGCCGCGTCTGTTGAATTAAAGTCTTAAATGTGACGTCGCTGAGACAGAATGAGGGACAGAGCGCCGTTAATGCGCTGCCTTCGGGTTTTGTTGAAGTGAACGACATGAAGCGCCCCCCCCCCCCATCACTGAGTCTGAGGCGTTTTGAAGATGGCGGGAACTGAACCACGTGACCGCTGTTTAAGAGCGCAGCTGTCCTCCTGTCCCTGTCTTGGCCTCTCAGTCCCGTCCCTATGTCTAATAAACTGCTGTTTGTTAAGGGCACAGCAGTGTCCCTCTGTCTCGTCCCCTTTTTCCGATGTTCTGTCCCTCTGACCCGTCCCTCTGTCTTATAAGCTGTAGTTTAGAGCGCTGTCCAGTTCCAACGTCTCATCCCACTGTCCCGCCCGTGGTGTCCTCTTGTCCCGTCCCTCTGTGCTGTCCCCCTGTTCCATCCCTCTGTCCAGTCCCCTTGTCCCATCCCTCTGTAGAGTCCCTCTGTGCAGTCCCCTTGTCCCGTCCCTCAGTCCAGTCCCCCTGTCCCATCCCTCTGTAGAGTCCCTCTGTGCTGTCCCCCTGTTCCGTCCCTCTGTCCAGTCCCTTTGTCCCATCCCTCTGTAGAGTCCCTCTGTTCAGTCCCCTTGTCCCGTCCCTCTGTCCAGTACCCCTGTCTCGTCCCCCTGTCTTGTCCCCTTTGTCCCATCTCCTGTTCCCCTGTCCCAACCCTCTGACCTGTCCCTCTGTCCGGTCCACCGGTCCTGTTTTTAACCCAGCTTCATATGCTATACACAAACCCACTCCCAAAGCTCAAACACACACACACACACACACACACACACTGGCATGAAGGGCATTTGGGGTTAGGGGCCTTGCCCAAGGGCCCCTCAGCTGTAGTACTTGCTGGAACCGGGAATCGAACCGGCGACCTTCAGGTCACAAGGCTGGTTCCTCCACCACACGTCTACAACAGCGACCCTCAGTGGTGTTGGTTTACGGTTCGGTTCGGGTTGATTCTATTCGACTCTCTGAACCGACTCAGGACGGCCGAGATGAGCGCGCCGTGCATTTTAAATAACACACAGACGAACGATGGAACCCGGTTCTCATTAAGACCCGTGGAGAACGTCCTGATCCCATCAGGTGGCCGACTCGTGTCCCGGCCAGCGCGGAATCGATATCGATACGCCGTGAGACACAAAGCTCATCTCCCGCTGCAGCCAGGCGTCTTTATGAACGCAGAGCGTAAAGGGGACGGGGGTGACACTGCAGCGTTGCCGGGGGTGACGGCGTGGTCGAGCAAAAACAGCAGCAGCACACAACGTGGGGGAGTGAACATGACTCACTGCAAACCTGCACTCCTGCAGAGGAGCATGATGGGTACTGACCCACAGTGTGCACGAGGGTCCAGCGGACATCCACCACGGCTGGCGCAAAGTCAAGAGGACCATCACCAGACAGGAGGTCCTCAACTACGACGAGGGTTCTAGAGTTCCAACCTGAATTTTTAATCTCAGACAAACTCTATATGGGGCAAGTTAGAGCATTCATTTTACCTTGAATCCATGTTTTTGGACTATGGGATGTAACCGGAGAACCCGGAGGAAAGATTGACGCCCTGTCCTGGGTGTGTCTGCCCAGCGCCCGAAACGTTCTCCCCTGGATGGGCATGGGGAATCCCCCCCCCCCCCGCACCCACAACCCTAGTAGAGGATAAAGAAACAGGACATAAATGATGTCCATCAAAATCTCACACAGGTCCAATAGTCATGAATAAACAAACATTTATAATTAATGATATACTGGTTAATTAATTCATTAATAATCACTGAGGACACTCACTCACACAGACACTCTATATGGGGCAATTTAGAGCATTCAATTTACCTTGAATCCATGTTTTTGGTCTGTGGGAGGAAACCGGAGAACCCGGAGGAAACCCACACGGATATGGGGAGAACATGCAAACTCCACATAGATCGGGATTCCAACCTGGAATCCCCAGCACGGAGAGGAGAACATGCCAAACCACTAATACTTTTCCAGTCGCAAACATTGCGACGTCGATGGATTAGATGTAACTCCGCTCATCACCAGCAGATGGCAGCATGCGCACAGCCACGCTGCTCAAACTGTGAGCGTTAATCCAGATGTTTGAACATCTGGATCATTGAACACGAACCGATTCTTNCCACATAGATCGGGATTCCAACCTGGAATCCCCAGCACGGAGAGGAGAACATGCCAAACCACTAATACTTTTCCAGTCGCAAACATTGCGACGTCGATGGATTAGATGTAACTCCGCTCATCACCAGCAGATGGCAGCATGCGCACAGCCACGCTGCTCAAACTGTGAGCGTTAATCCAGATGTTTGAACATCTGGATCATTGAACACGAACCGATTCTTTTGGATTGTCCCTGGAGAAGAAAACGTAACGGCGTCCCCGCGGCGCCACGCCAGCTGTCGGAGCGCGGGGTCCAATCAGCGGGCCCCTTCACCACCCGCCACATGCCCGGCTGACCCTACCGCCACGTCTGTCTCATCTACAGCCCATCAAAAGGATGTGGTTCACAGGCGGTGTTCCAATTCGTCTCACGGGTTTGTGTCCAGGACTCTTAACACCCTTGGTTTATACTAAAGGCCTTCCCTAAAGTGTTGAAGGCACATAACTGATATCAATGGCATAAACCTAAGCTGGAACCCTGGTGCCGTCGGGTTCCAGAGCACGGGCCCTCGTGTCGGTCTGAGGGCCCCGGAGCACGTCCAGCATCGGGACCCCGTAAAAGCCAGAGAGCCGGAGAGTACAATAGGAGGGAGTGAGTGGAGAGGAAGGGATCATGGGAAAGTGCTGCTCCGGGCTGAGTGCATTATCCTGAGGGCCGCTGCTCTCAGCAGACTGATCTCAGTGAAGCCACGCCCACCAGTGAGCGCAGCCACGCCCGCCAGTGAGCGCAGCCACGCCCGCCAGTGAGCGCAGCCACGCCCGCCAGTGAGCGCAGCCACGCCAGTGAGAACCCACTGAGTACCGGAGAACCGGCCACGGGGTTCTGTTTACATTAACCACCCACCCACACACACACACACACACACACACACACAAATACACACACACACATTTATATTAACTGCCCAGTTCAACCACCCACACACACACACACACACATACATACACACACACACATTTATATTAACCACCCAGTTCAACCATATACACACACACACATACACACATATATATATATATATATATTCATTCATTCATTCATTCATTATCTCCCGCTTTATCCTCTATTAGGGTCGCGGTGGGGTTCCCCATGCCCATCCAGGGGAGAACGTCTCGTGCGCTGGGCAGATACACCCAGGACAGGGCGCCAATCCATCGCTGGGCACACACTCACTCACACAGACACACTCTATAGGGGGCAATTTTTTTGAGAATTCAATTAACTTGATCCATGTTTTTGGACTGTGGGAAGAAACAGGAGAACCCGGAGGAAACCCACGCAGACACGGGGAGAACATGGAAACTCCACCCAGATGGGGATTCGAACCGGGAATCCCTAGTGCTGAGAGGAGAACATGCTAATCACCAAGCCACCGTGCCGCCCATATATATATATATATACACAGTATATATATATGCCCAGCGGTGGATTGGCGTCCTGTCCTGGGTCTATCTGCCCAGCGCCCGAGACGTTACCCTAATAGAGGATAAAGCGGGAGATGATGAATGAATGAATGAATGAGTATATATATACATATACAAGCACACAAATACACACACATATACATACACATACAAATACTAATACACACACCCAGGTTAATCCATGAAGGAACCACCCCAGTGAGTGTTATTCAGTCAGGTGCATTATGGGAACTGTAGTGCTCTATAATGAAGGGAAACAGAATTCTGAGAGCTTCTCTTCAGACCTGACAGGACTGTTGATTGTGGTTCTCATTTGCATAAAGTGAGGAAATCTGATCAACACACACACACACACACACACACACACACACACACGGCCAGGTGAGATAGCACTGTGATGCACTACTTGCTATGGAAATCTGGAACGCGGGCTCAGATCTTATTTTAATGCGGGGTGTAAACAGCATCACAGGTTCGTTTAAACGCCCGAAGGTTATCAAAAGGCCCGCGGGCCAGCCGCGCCGCCCGAGCAGCCTATCCCGGCATCGCAGAGTGCACCGCCACGCGCACTCGACGCTCGCCAGGCTTCACACCATGCGGCGGACTCTTCCCTTAATGCAGCCGAAGTCGGCGGCGTGTGCACTCTCAGCTCGTCGTCTTTACATTTCGGCCCGAAAAAAAAAAACAAGCGTGGAATACATTGTGCTGCCGTGTTGGAAAAAATCAACAAAAGCGCCGTGGATCAGCTGCGGGGCATCCAACCTCAAACGAGGGCTGCGTCTCCCCGCGCCGCTCCGCAGACGGATGATGGGATGCAAAGGAAAAGCCGAAAACCGGGGCCAGCACTTCGGGCCGAGAGCTTTCCAAATCCAAATTAGGCAGAGAAAAGAAACGCCGTCATCGGCAAAAAATCCTGATTAAAAACAGCGGTGGGGGGGGGGGGCAGTACAATCAAACCCGAATCCTAATGTGGAACATACGAGCTGCTCGCATGATTTAAGAGCTTCGGTCTGCGATGAGGAACCGCGAGGGGAGCGGCGCAATTAGGACGAAACGCATCAGCAGCGCCTCGGAATTCAGGAGGTCAACAAATACCTGAAACCCAGACTCTGTGATTCAGCTGCGAGAGCTCGGGGCCGCGAGAGCTCGGGGTCGCGAGCGTTTGCATGTTCTCCCCGTGTCCACATGGGTTCACTCCGGGTTCCTCTCACAGTCTAAAAACATGGATTCAAGGTCAATTGAATTCTCCAAATTGCCCCATATAGAGTGTGAATGAGTGTGTGTCCAGCGATAGATTGCCCCCCTGTCCTGGGTGTATTTGCCCAGCGCCGAAACGTTCTCTCCTGAATGGGCATGGGGAACCACCCCCGACCCTAGTGGAGGATAAAGCAGAAGACAACAGAGTGATGTCTGGACGGATGGACGGGTTCTCGCGGTTCTTTCGTGCTCGGCGGCGTTGTCTTCTGGAGTTCGGCGTCCGCGGTGCTGCAGTGTGGTACGGCGAGAGGAGCGGCCGCCCCGGGCGCCGAGAGAATCAGGACACAGCTGTGGAGCTTTATACCCGCAGTGCAAACAGCTGCCCCTCAACCAAACAACACACACACACACACACACACACACACACACACAATAGTAAGGTACACACACTTAACGTGCCTCGAAGTAACGTGTATTGTTAATAGTAACGTACAGATGACACTTTATGAGGGACAGCGCGCTCGTGGCTCTGCCAGCGGAACCCTCCGCCTGTTAAAACGTCCTGCTGAAAACGGTGGCTTAGTGATTGGCATGTTCTCCTCTCAGCACTAGGGATTCCCGCTTTGTATCCCAATCTGGGTGGAGTTTGCATGTTCTCCCCGTGTCCACGTGGGTTTACTCCGGGTTCTCCGGGTTTCCTCCCACAGTCCAAAAACATGGATTCAAGGTGAATTGAATTCTCCAAATTGCCCCATATAGAGTGTGTCTGTGTGAGTGTGTGTCCAGAGATAGATTGCCCCCCCGTGCTGGGTGTATCTGCCCAGTGCCCGAAACATTCTCCCCTGGATGGGCATGGGGAAACCCCCCCCCCCCGCGTCCCTAATAAAGGATAAAGCAGAAGATAATGGATGAATTATTATTATCAATATTATTATTATTATTATTCCTGGCAGCATGGTGGCTTAGTGGTTTAGCATGTTCTCCTCTCAGCACTAGGGATTTCTGGTTCCCGGTGGAATTTCCATGTTCTCCCCGTGTCCACGTGGGTTTCCTCCGGGTTCTCCGGTTTCCTCCCACAGTCCAAAAACATGGATCAAGTCAGTTGAGTTCTCCAAATTGCCCCATATAGAGTGTGTGTGAGTGAGCAAGTGTGTGCCCAGTAATAGATTGGTGTCCTGTCCTGGGTGTATGTGCCCAGTGCCCGAAACTCTGTTCTCCCCTGGATGCCCCCCCCCCCCCCCCCCCCCCCCCGCACCGCGACCCTAGAAGAGGATGAAGCAGAAGATAATGGATGGCTTATTATTATTATTATTATTATTATTATTATTATTATTATTCCTCCCGTTTTGCAGTGGAGGATGAGTGTGTGTGGTGTGTGGATGAGACCCTCAGCATCATGAGAACGTTTCAGACTCGAGGTCCGAATCACAGAAATCGAACCGTGGACCTCGTTAGGAGCATTGAGAGTTCTGGGTTTGGTTCTCATTCCTTCACATCGGATCTCGTTTCCATCCAGGCAAAATATTGTTTTGCTGAACAACAGACACTGCGCCCCTCCCTTCCACACTGTATAGAAAACATGTGTGTGTGTGTGTGTGTGTGTGTGTGTGTGTGTGTGTGTGTCTGTGTGTTTTGTTCGGCAAGCGAGCCCCCAGGCTGAGCGAGCCGAGTTTTGCCTGTACTCACACTAATTCCCGCTCTCAGAGCCCAGGGGAGTGCCGTGAGCGCTGGAGGCAAGGGCAAGTCCAGGCAACACACACACACACACACACACACACACACGGAACAGTCAGCAGGGTAAGATAAAGGCTGGATTAAGGGCTGGTGGTTGCAGTGTTCGGGTTTAATCGCCTGTAATTTTCTTCTTTATCATCGGAACTCTGACTCCGTCTGATGGTGAGCACACAGGAGATCTGTTCAGGAGATCACCTGCTGACCTGCGAGATCAAAGGAACCTCTGCTTCACCTGACCGGCACGTTACAACTGAACCCTGGGTCTCATATGACGCATGCAAACACAGGGAGAACATGCCAAACTACATAGAGTAAAGATATTGCCCTTCCTGACCAGGAATCAAACCCAGGATCTCTTATAACCCATCCAAACAGGGAGAACATGCCAATCACACACACAGTCAATATACTGACCATCCTGCCCACCAACACCCTGTGGAAGGTCACTTCCTGTTCCAGCATGACCGTGCTTTGTGCACATCACCGTACGAGAGCAGAGGCTCCGCCCACGGAACGTTAACGGGGACAGGTCCACCATCGGTGCCTGACCCTCGTGGAGGAGCCTGCAGCCATGCTGCACGCCGGTCCATCTCTCTCTCTCTCTCTCTCTCTCTCTCTGTCTCTCTCTCTCTCTCTCTCTTCCCCCACCCCTCTCTCTCTCTCGCTCGCTCGCTCGCTCTCTCGTGATCCGCGAGTGTGATCTCCGCCCGGTTGCGAGAGGTCGGTGGATTTCTGCTCGGCTAAATGGAAAGCGCCGGAGGGCGTCTCCGTTCGCAGGCCCCGTCGTTTCCTCGGCGGAGCCCGTGTTCCGAGTTCAAGGCCCCCCTCCCCATGCCGCCCCCCCCCGCCCGCGGCACCGCGTTCTGTTCTTAAATCTCGTAGCTTCAGTCGAGTCGCCCGCCCGACTCCCGCGGGACGCTCGCATGGCAACGGCGCCGAGAAACAACACAAGTTTGTTTGCGTTGGGCGCGCCGGAACGTCCTCCACTTCTCAGTCTTCACGTCCCACGTTCTCTCTCTCTCCCGCGCCCTCGCTCGCTCTCTCGCTCTCTCTCCTTGCCCAGGGGAACAGGAGACCTCTAATTGGAGGCTAATGCTGGAGTGAGACGGTCTCGCCCCGAGGACAGCGAGGAAGGAGACGCGGAGTTGTGTGCCGCAGAAAAAGTTGGCGTGGAAACCAGAACCTCCTCCTCGGTCCTGTCCCTCCGCGTCCCCCGACCTCGTCCACATCTCCGTGACAAACACGGGTCTAAAGAACGTGGAGACGTTCGCGACGTTAACGCTCGCATCACGTTCCGTCCTAACACACGGGAGGACGGCACGCCGGGGACAATGGGACACAATGTTCCCCTGTGTCCCGCATTCTCCAGATCTCGATGCAGGCTCCACCTCACAACATACAGATGGAATAGAAGGATGGTCTTGGTGTCAGATACCACAGCTCACCCTCAGGGGGCTGGTGGAGTCCAGGCCTTGGGTCGGGGGGGGGTATTAGGAAGGTCGTCATTCTGCCTGCTGTACGTTCTCAGCCACACAGACCTCTCAGCACTAGATGGCCGAACTTCTGTCCGTCTCCTGGTGGGGGCGCTGGGCCTCGGCCCCGAGTGCACGCCAAACTCAACCGACCAAATATCACCACGAGCCAGAAACAGATGGGATCGCAAATGCACGCCGTCTCGTTGGTTTTTTTTTTTTGAAACACAAAGAGCAGAAAGAAAAAGAAAAACAAGAGCGAGAGAGACAGAGAGAGAGAGAGAGAGAGAGAGAGAGAGAGAGAGAGAGACAGAGAGAGAGAGAGGGAGAGAGAGAGAGAGAGAAATAAAATCAAATGGCAAACAGATGGGAATGTCGGAACGTCGGAACGTCGATGAAACAAACAAAGGCTCGGGAGCCGAGGCAGCGGCGCGCCGCCGGCGGACGGAGCAGGAGCGACGGTGATCATCCCGCCGGCCGAGGTTGTAAAAGTGGGGGGGGGGCGCGGCTCGGTGCACGTTAATGAACAGCCGCGTTGGTGGCGCACCGAACCGACTGCCTCTGTCTCTGCAGGGGGGCCGAGGAGCCGAGCGTCACCTGTTTCATTTATCTTTATCTGCTTACCTCCGGCCCTCTCCGTCTTCGTCTCCCGTTCCCGAGCGGCAGCCTCCTTAAAATAAGTGCTCCTCGTGTTCTTTGATTGAATTAGGTTCGGCGCGACGTGGGAGCGGGCCCTCTTTCACGCTCGCTTTAGATATGGGGAACGTCGGCGCGCCGGATGATGGATGGCACCTGATATTAAAAAACTAGTAGCAACCTCGAACACAATGCGGCTGCCGCTATTACATCTTACAGTTTCCAACTCCCGACTCGGGGCGGCACGGTGGCTAAGTGGTTTGGCATGTTCTCCTCTCAGCGCTGGGGATTCCCATTTCAAATCCCAATCTGGGTGTCCTCCCCGTGTCCACATGGGTTTCCTCCGGGTTCTCAAGTTTCCTCCCACAGTCCAAAAAACATGGATCAAGTCAATTGAATTCTCCAAATTGCCCCATATAGAGTGTGTGTGTGTGTGTGTCCAGCGATGGATTGGTGTCCTGTCCTGGGTGTATCTGCCCAGCGCCCGAAATGTTTTCCCCTGGATGGGCATGGGGACCCCCCCACGACCCTATTAGAGGATAAAGCGGGAGATAATGGATGGATGGAAACTCCCGACTCCGACCACATCCCAAGGAGTGAACTGAAGGTGCCCGGGTTCGACAGGCAGGCATCCAGGACTCAACCTTGTGCCCTGACCTTGAGGACCGGCCTTCAGTCGTACGATCCCGTCATGGCACATCGCACCGCATGAATAAGCGTTCACACTGAGTGCTCATTCGTGACCTATCTAGTGGGCGGTAAGTGATTTGGGACGCCTCCCTGCCGCAAGTTCACGTCATCCACTTTGTCCTCTATGGGGGGGGGTTCCCCATGCCCATCCAGGGGAGAACGTTTCGGGTGCCGGGTAGATACACCCAGGACAGGGGCGCCAATCTACACTACACGGGGTAATTTAGAGCATTCAATTTACCTTGTATCCATGTTTTTGGACTGTGGGAGGAAACCCACGTGGACACGGGGAGAACATGCAAAACTCCAACCAGATCGGGATTCGAAGAGGAGAACATGCCAACTAGTACGCCACCGTGTGACCTGTAAGAAACTCAACAATAATAAATAAAATAATGTTAAGGTGAATTGACTGCTCCAAATTGCCCCTATGTTGTGTAGATTGGCACCCTATCATGGGTGTATCTACCCAGTGTCCGAAATGCTCTCCCCTGGATGAGCATGGAGACCCCCCCTTCCCCCCCGCAACCCAAGTAGAGGATAATGCTAGAATCTATCATTAGGCACACTCACTCAGACAGACTATATGGGGCAATTTAGAGCAATCAATTCACCTTGAATCCATGTTTTTGGACTGTGGGAGGAAAGTGTGTGTGTATCTGCCCAGCACCCGAAACGTTCTCCCCCGGATGGGTATGGGGAACCCACCATATATAACCCCCACACTGCAGCTCGGTCTTAACTCACTCCATCTATAAACCATTCTGCAGAACCGAGGTTGCCCCGCCGATCCTCACTGCCCCCCCCACCTCGTCCTCAGGCCACGTTCTACGATTTAGACCCTACCCCCCTCCCCCCCTATCCATTTCCACACATGCTAATGACCCGCTCCCACCTGACCAGCTGTGACATACTCGCTGAAGGGGATCCGGGGGTTGCCATGGATACCACAGACTAATCCCCCTACAGGCTCAGACTCTTATTTAGTCCGAGCTTTAAGAACCTTCGGGGTCCTTTTAGATCTGACCCGGTTCTCCATGAGGACCAACACGGACAAATATACAGACGCCGTGACAAGGTCCCCAGTACGCAGACGTGGGCCAAACGTGGCCCTCATATAAATACATTTAAATGGACTACGTGTCCCAGAACCCATCAGGTCCATGTCTACGTTGGGCAGACATCTATAGATGGTCCACATCTACATAAAGGTCCAAAAACGCGTCCGGATCTCTGGATTTTCCCGGCAGGCGGTTCCCTCGGTTGACGGAGCTGCAACAAACCGAATCAGCCCGGCGTTTCATCATCATTCTGTCCGAGCGAAATCCTCCATCATGCATTATAAGCATGAGTAAACATTTCCGAATGATTTATTCATGACGAAGGTCCCGATTTTCGGGCTCGGCCCCGTTATAAATAGTCTCTAAATGGTTTATTTTTAGTTGCCTTGAGGTACGGCAACAGAGTGATCTACTCGCTGCAGTTGATTACGGGCTGCAGCCATTAATCTCACGCACACGGGTGTTTGCTTAAGGTGCCGTGCGCCCGGGGTGCTCCGAAATATGAAATTAAAATCGATAAATCTTAATGAACACATCAAACATGACTCGTGGCCAACATACTTTATGGCCCTGATCGTCCTCACTTCTGATTGGTGCTCGCTGCGCGTGGAAAAAAAAAAAAAAAAAAGAAACGGATTTGGAGGTTTGTTTGCTCTGATCCATCATCATCATCATCATCTTCATCTTCATCTTCATCACCATCATCATCATCATCATCACAATCACTATCACCATCATCATCATCAACATCACCATCATTTTAATAATCATCATCACCTTCATCAACATCATCATTATCACCATCATCATCAACATCATCATCATCATCATCATCGTCATCACAATCACTATCACCATCATCATCATCATCACCTTCATGAACATCATCACTATCACCATCATCATCATCATCTTCATCACAATCACTATCAGCATCATCATCATTACCAACACCAACACCAACATCAACAACACCATCACTATCATCATCATCATCTTCATCACAATCACTATCACCATCATCAACACCATCAACAACACCCACACCTTCATCATCAACACCATCACCTTCATCATCATCATCATCAACAACACCATCACTATCATCATCATCATTTTAATCATCATCACCATCATCATCATCTTCATCACCATCACTATCACCATCATCATCATCATCATCAACACCATCATCAACAACACCAACACCAT
>JAFMOD010000529.1:31257-46996 GCA_019802435.1 Corydoras maculifer
TATCGTACCGGGTTCTGATGGTTTAAACGTCATTCTGAACAATTCTGAAAATCAATCAATAAATACCATCATCACCACCCTCACAACCACCACCACCTCCACAACCACAACCAACCACCACGTGCACCACCACAACCATCACCACCATCACCATGAGCACCATCACAACCATTACCACCTCTACAACCACAACCAACCACCACGAGCACCACCACAACCACCACCACCACCACCACGAGCACCACCACAACCACTACCACCACCACAACCATCACCACCAGCACCACAACCACCGCCACTACCACAACCACCATCACCAGCAACACCACCTCCACCACTACCACCTCCACAACCACAACCACCATCAGCACCCCCACCATCATCACCTCCACCATCACCTCCACCATCACCCCCACCATCACCCCCTCCCCCACAGAGCCCTCCGTTCCCTGTGCACTGCAGTTGAGACGATCAGAGATAAAGTGCAGCTTGTGAAAGTCTCAGTCTGCAGATCTGCAGCTCCAGCTTATTTTAGCTGACATACTTTATTCGCGGACACATCATCAGATAATGAGCTCAGATTTCCTCCAAAGGCAAATTTTGTAATTAAGGCCAAACGACATGAGAACTGAGAACGCACCTCAGAGTCAGAACAAAGCGAGGCATTGTTCCCTTCCAATGGCAGAACCCTGAAAGTCACTCTAAACACTGTACACACTCTNGGTTGGTTTGTGTGTTAGTTAGTTTGTTGGTTTGTTTGTTGGTTTTTGGTGGTTAGTTTGTTTGGTTGGTTGTTTGTTCGTTCAGTCAGGTCATGTATGAGGCGGGGTTGTTATGTGTTTAGGTTTTAATGATGTTTTTATATTCGAGATTTTATTCCAGAGAGCTTTAGGTTTTTTTTGGTTTTATTAATTTGGTTTTCTACTTTTTCTTTTCTTTTTTTGTCTCTGTAGTTTTTCCCGCCATCGTTCCACCTCAGATCATTAAGTCTGAGCTTTGTGTCGTATAAAAACCGCTGCCTTTCTCTTTAAAGCTCGACTGTAACACTGAAAAACAAAATTCTGTTAAAAAGAGAAGTACAAAGACCATCTGGTGGGAAAGTGCCTCTGGCTCCGGGGCGCTGCTTGCGGCTTGGCCTGACTCTTTGGCTCTGAGCCTCCAGATGGGTATCGCACACCGGCGGCTCGCTCGCTCGCTCACTCCCTCACTCGCTCGCTCGCTACACAAACTCAACCTAACAATTGTACCACTCGACTGTTTCAGGGAGAAGCTGGAACAGTTTACAGAAGCACACACACACACACACACTATATGGGGCGATCTCGAGCATTCAATTCACCTTAAATCCAGGTTGCTGGACTGTGGGGGGAAACCAGAGAATCCGGAGGAAACCCATATGGACACGGGGAGAACATGCAAACTCAGCCCAGATCTTTATTTGAACCTGGATCCCCAGTGCTAAGAGGAGAACATGCCAATCACTAAGCCACCATGCCGTCCAGGTTGCGTATTATTGTGAATAAATCACGGGAAAGAGGTGTTACTGTACTCCACTACGCCTCGCACCCAACAAAACCTCATTATTGTGATTTATTCAGACTGAGGCCACGCCCCCTCGTACCTCATGGCTTTATTATGCACTCACACCTGATTGGTGTTCGCCGTATGTCGTTTCTGTGATGAAAAACAGAGGTGGGACTTAAATGTTTTGGTTTGCTAATGGGATCTACTCTGAAAAGTATTAGACCGAACGGACCGCTCGGTGTTCCGCGGAGCCAAAGCCGATGTGGCATGTGGGCATGAGTGTGGCCACGCGCTGACGGATGAGCTCTGACATGGCGCTGCCGAGATGTGGTGGGTGATGTGTCGTGGTCAGATGGTTCATCACAGGGTCCGGATAACACATCAGATCTGTTTCATGAGTCACCTCATGTCCTCACCATGAACCTCACACTCCCGCCGTTCACCCACCCCACCGAAGCTTTATAAATATCCTGTATGGAGTAACACCAACTTAAATCCACCTCACACCCGGGTTCCCACTTCATTATGTTGAAAGTTTGGGGGCATCGATGCATCACCTGGCAACGAATCCAAATCCAAACCCTAGAACCGGAAGGTGTGTCGTTACCATAGGTTTGGTAATTCCATGGTGAGCCACCACTGACTGATCTATGATTGGCCGATAGGCTTTGGGAGATTTGGTAGCTTGGGGTCCTTGGTTTGAGACCCTGTTGGGACTTGTGAATCAATGTCCTGCTGGAGATCCCAAAGTTCCCCTCGACTGTCCCCCTCGTGAGTGTTCCGGTGACGGAACAGCCGATGATGCTGCCCAGATGTGAAACTCCCAAATAAACAGAGCCCTGATTACATGAGGTCATTTCACATGAGGTCACTCTACAGATGTTTCCATCCGAAGCGACCTGACGTATCCCCTCACGAGGTCAGAGGACAATCTGAAGGTTGAGGGTTCAAATCCCAGGTCCAATGATGACACCCATTTGGCTCCTTGGGCAAGACCCTTAACCCTCATTGCTCCAGGGGGGGCGCTGTGGCCAACCCCTGTGCTCGCTTTGGAAAAAGGCGTCTTGCCAAATGAGCAAATGTCAACTTAATGTCAATGTATGATACCTCATCGCGACACCATCACCACCGAGCCACCGCCCCCTACTGATGAGTGTCGTTCCTTACCTGGACTCTGGATACTTGGTGAGGGTGGCAAGGCTGCTGGTGTACATGTGGCCACCCACATCTATGTGCACAGGGGCATTGGACTTGGTGAGCTGTGCCGGCGTGGGGATGCCCTGACTGCTGAGTGGAGATGCCGGAGACCTGGTGATCATCGGTCTGGACATGTTGGAACGGTTATCCTTAAAGAAAGACAGCAGAAGATAAGAGGACACGTTAGTCGAGCTCTGGACGATCCATCGTGCTTCGTACAGCATCAGACGTCCCCTGCCAACGACGTAAACATTGAAAATTGGTCCCTTCTTGGTATTTTATTTTTTGGGAAAAGAACGTTTATTGGACCAAATGAGCCGTTGAAATAGCAATCCGCCGAAGTCAGACTGCAGCAGGCTCTTATAAGAGACACGCTGATTGGTCTGTTGCACAGGACACCCAAAACACTCTCATCGACACGCCCTAAATCCAGCTGACAGAACGTTATCTGAATTCTCTTGTGGACTAGATGAATCCATTGTGTTCCGCTGGTTGTATTGGCAGAAGCTGGCCCTTCACACATGATACATTAATCTATGGGCGTTCTCGTTGGCACGCCCATCTCTCAACGCTGGGGATCGAGGTTTAAATCCCAATCTGGGTGTTTCCATGTTCTCGTGTGGGTTCCCTCCGGGTTCTGTCCACACTCCAAATTTGAGGTAAATTGGTTGCTCTATAGAGGCGGCACGGTGGCTTAGTGGTTAGCACGTTCGCCTCTCAGCGCTAGGGATTCCCGGTTCGAATCCCCATCTGGGTGGAGTTTCCATGTTCTCCCCGTGTCTGCGTGGGTTTCCTCCGGGTTCTCCGGTTTCCTCCCACAGTCCAAAAACATGGATCAAGTTAATTGAAGTCTCAAAAATTGCCCCATATAGAGTGTGTCTGTGTGTGTGAGTGTGTGCCTAGCGATGGATTGGCGCCCTGTCCTGGGTCTCTCTGCCCAGCGCCCGAGACGATCTCCCCTGGATGGGCATGGGGAACCCCACCGCGACCCTAATAGAGGATAAGCGGGAGATAATGAATGAATGAATAAATGGTTGCTCTATATAGTCTGTATGTATATTTGTAAGTACGTGAGTATCTGCCCAGCGCCCCCAATGTTCTCCCCTGGATGGGCATGGGGAACTCCCTGTGACCCTAATATGTCTTAAAGGTTCCAGTCTTCAGTGTATTTAGATAAACAGACATAAATAACGTGATTAATAAAACATTCGTCCAATCAAAAACAACCCTCGTCTTTCATCATCCTCCTGAAAATGAAAACCAAACAAAGCTGCGTTCATATTAACGAGTCGAAAGTGTAGCTTTCGCACCTTCATTACTAATTACTAATTAATAACGACGTCTCGCTGCCGGTGGAGGCCTTCAGCGAGCACGGCTCCACTCGCACCACATTTGTTCTGCTGCTGCTGATAAGCGCGCTCCATCAGAACCCATGAGTCTTCTTAAAAATGGGGGGGGGTGTGCGGTTGGGTGTGTGTGTGTGTGTGTGTCATGGGTGTTTGTCAGCGATGCCCCTGGGGACGCAGTGCTGCTCTTTAAAACGCAAACCTGGGTTAAGCTGCGGGAATGAAGTGTGCTACATCACCCTCGCCATGCAGGTAATCTGTTTCCTGGCCGGGTTCGAGAGTGAGCGCGCGCTTAGCGTGTGTAAACGCGCCGTCACTCTGCGTTAGCGTCAGCGCTGCAGCGTTCCGGGGGATTTAATAAGTGTGTATGCACCATGTAACTGAAGCTTATTACTTTAACACGGCAACCTGCCCTAATAAACTCCTCACACACGTTATAATGTCTCTAAACGGAGGGCGGGGAACCGAGACCACTGAACGGCCCGGTCGTTCCCCTCGTCTCCACTGGTTCCCTCCAAGATCAAAATACAAGCTACAATTAAAAAAAGTACAAGCTGAGTAAATTAATGCTTTAAAAAAAGCTCCTGAATGCGACACACCGGATCAGTGCTGGGATAGGCTGTAGAGCCCCCCCCCAGACCTTGTGAGCCCACAAATGTAAAATATATAAATGCGAAGATATCATAGACAAGAATACGTTTAAAGATCTTCGTAAAGCGTTTTGGGAGGGTCCTGGGAAGGCAATAAAGAACGTTCGATGGGAGGAATGAATTGGAATGCCGATTTCAAACCAAGTCAACGGGCCAAATATCAGTGCCTGACCTTAGGAGGGTTCCTTTAATGTAATTAACGCCCGAATCAACACTTATTTACGTATTCAGTCATTTCAAGGCACCTATGCTGATCAGAATGCAGCCTATCCCAGCACCTTCAATCACAGGATTAATTCAGGAGGATTAATTAATCTGTTGTTTTCATTAAACGTACATCACATTGAAAATAATCTCAGCATGATGATGAGATCATAACATGATACAGCAACCTGGAGGAATGAGGGTTAGGGGCCTCGCTCAAGGGCCCACACTCAAAAATTGTGGAGTACTTGAGGTTTGAAGCCTAAATAGATTAAATTTCGACCTCAGACATCAAGGTTCTACTTCAATCATCCAAGTTCTACCTCATACATCAAAGTTCTACATCAGACATCAAAGTTCTACCTCAGACATCAAAGTTCTACCTCAGACATCAAAGTTCTACCTCAAATGTCAAAGTTCTACCTCAGACAACAAAATTGTACCTCAGACATCAAAGTTTTACCTCAGTTGTCAAAGTTCTACCTCAGACAACAAAATTGTTCCTCAGACATCAAAGTTCTACCTCAGTTGTCAAAGTTCTACCTCAGACAACAAAATTGTACCTCAGACATCAAAGTTTTACCTCAGTTGTCAAAGTTCTACCTCAGACATCAAAGTTCTACCTCAGACAACAAAATTGTACCTCAGACATCAAAGTTCTACCTCAGTTGTCAAAGTTCTACCTCAGACAACAAAATTGTACCTCAGACATCAAAGTTCTACCTCAGTTGTCAAAGTTCTACCTCAGACATCAAAGTTCTACCTCAGACAACAAAATTGTACCTCAGACATCAAAGTTCTACCTAAGTTGTCAAAGTTCTACCTCAGTTGTCAAAATTCTACCTCAGTTGTCAAAGTTCTACCTCAGACAACAAAATTGTACCTCAGACATCAAAGTTCTACCTCAGTTGTCAAAGTTCTTACTCAGCCGTCAAGGTTCGACTTCAATTATCCAAGTTNCTACCTCAGACATCAAAGTTCTACCTCAGACAACAAAATTGTACCTCAGACATCAAAGTTCTACCTAAGTTGTCAAAGTTCTACCTCAGTTGTCAAAATTCTACCTCAGTTGTCAAAGTTCTACCTCAGACAACAAAATTGTACCTCAGACATCAAAGTTCTACCTCAGTTGTCAAAGTTCTTACTCAGCCGTCAAGGTTCGACTTCAATTATCCAAGTTCTACCTCAGACATCAAAGTTTACCTCAGACAGTTCTACCTCAAATGTCAAAGTTCTACTTCATACATCCAAGTTCTTTCTCAGACGTCAAAGTTCTACCTCAGAAAATTATTTTGCAGTGTTGATGTTCAGCTCTGTCTGGTCCACTTGTACCAGAAAACCACACTGTTATGGACTCATATCACCAGGAGGGGGTGCTGCTGATCATTAGAGAGCAGATGGACTACAGAATGTAATACGGGAACTACAAAGTCCATCTGTATGATGAGAGGAGCTGATCGCGATGATGTGTGAGACAAGTAGGTGGAGCTAACACATAAATATGAATATTAATTAACCTCGAGTTACTCCCGGTTCCTCATCAGTTCGGACCTAATTAACTCACCATCGCGGGGGATCACACGGGGGGTCAGGGGCCGATGTGATGTGATATTTTTAAAATTGAAGGAAAGGAACCATCGGGTTAAAAAGCACAAAAGCGCCGATTGAGCAAAACGAGCAGCAGCGGAAATTAAAAGCATGTCCCCTCGGGGTGGAGAACGTTTCACAATGGCGTCTTTGACGGGGAAAATCTGGAGCATCCACACTCAGCAGCCCAGTTAAAGGACTGTCTGCTGAACCGGGGCCGCGCAGAGCGTCGGGGTCCATACACAGCGCCACCTACGTGCAGTAGAACACACTCCAAACCGATGGGTCCCGTCGTATCCCCTCAGGGTCGGCAGACAGTAATCAGAGTCTCTCGGCTCCTAGAACTAATTGTGGAACCTCACGGGCACAATGTGTACCTTTCTGAAGATGGAGACCCCTGGCGGGACACCGAGATTCGGTTCTGAGTTTATCCTGCACAGAGACATTGTTATTGTAGAGGGTTAATCGGAACATTCAGAGTCTGATCTAAACGAGCAGGTTTTCAGAACCAAGCACCGATTGTAGGCTTTTAATATTGTGAAAGAGTTTAGGGAAGGCCCATGCATCTCAGCACTGCAGTGACACAAATGTGATGGTGGTGGTGTGTTATTGGTGCTGCGCTGGTACAGCAGGACCAGAAACTGGGCCAGACGTCCAGATGGAGGTTCTCAACACCACCCAACTCTGACCATCCACCAGCATCAGTACCGGTTGACAGCATCATGTAAGCACTGAAATAGGATTAGAACCTGCATGACCTCCCTGTGCCGGTTTCTAATATCTGTTTATTTTTTCCAAAAACATGATAAGTGAAATGGAGACACCAAATCCCGGGGAAGTAGGAGAGCTACGTCAGGAAGGGAAGCTGAGGTTAAACCTTGCCAAGAGACGAAATAAGTCGCCTTTAAAATAAGAGCAGTGCAGCCTCCGTCCCTGTGGACGCGGTGACCTGTGGGTTCTGCACGTGGTACGAGTTGAAGTTTAAGTTCTGTCTGTTTGGCTCGGTTCCTCCACAACAGTCCCAGTTTCTCGAAAGATATTATTTATACGTGAATATTTCCATTAGAAAGATTTTCTGTTTGATGTTTAAATTATTAAACCATGCTTAAACTATAAAGCACTAGGTTTAACAAATTAAATAGCTTTAAGCGTAAATCTTCAACAAAATTCAAACCCCAGAGTGTTGAAGTTGACTGAAGCAGAATTCTGCATCTTAAATGCGAACTTCACATTTGTATTATTATTATTTTTAATTCATATTACTTTTCATTATTTTTTAAATTATTATTATAAGTCTCATCTCCCTGTTTACTGTTGAGTTTTTTTATGTTATTTATTCTCTTTCTCGACCTCATCTTTAATAATTTAATTTATTCTCATCATCAAAATGAACTTTGCGTCCGGATCATAGCGGCTCCTTTAATCATCATCATCACGCGGGTTATCTGACCCCCCAACAAAAACACACAAAAAAAAACACACGTGCTGAAAATGACCCAGATATTTGGCTCTGTAACGCACCCTGCGCTGCGGTTTGGGACGCAGCCCGTCGCGCGGCTGCGGCGGTGCCGGTGCGTAAAGGCGGCCGCCGCCGTGACGCGCGAGGGCGACTCGCCCTTCAGGTTCCCGGCGTTTAAGACGCTCGGTGGAGATCAGAGAGCCGCGGCGGCATCGACGTCAGCACGCCGCCGGACGGGACGGGCGCCCCTTGGGGTGCCGGGGTGCGCGCGCGCCACACGCGTAAAAGCGGCCGCGCCTTCAGCCGCGTCCCACCGAAACCCCCCACCCCCCCACCGAAAAAAAAAAAAAGAAAGAGCCCCTCTTACCTGAAACATGGGGAGGTCTGCACGGAAAGTCGCGCGTTTTCGGTGGCGTGGCGCGTCGTGAGGAGCGCGCCGGGGCGAGTGCAGGCTCCGGTCCGAGCGCGGTCCCTCCAGGGCTCCGAAACCCCCTCCAGGCAAACACGCAGCACGGGATACGATCAGCTCATGCTCTCGGCGCGGCTCTAAACGTGGAGCAACATTCCAGAATAGTCACCCAAAAACCCAAAAAAAAGCCAAAAACGAGGGAAAAAAAAGAAGAAGGAACCGCCGCCGATCAGCGGGAGCCGCGAACCGGAGCCTTCAGGTCGGAATGGCTCAAAGACACTGCCGCGTTCCCCCTGCGTGCCTGCCCGTCTGCCTGCGACTTGCCCGTTTCTGCCCTCCTCCTCTACCTCCTCCTCCTCTCCCGCAGCAAAGCCGATTTTAATCGGCATGATTAGTTTGGATGCCGCCTCGCCTCCGGCGATTAACCGCAGAATGGATGGAGAGGTTCGGGGCCAGAGCGAATAAAAACAAAAAAAACCCGCAGCCAGCAGATGATTATAATTACAAACACTCCGCATTCTGATTAAAGCCAAGAGCAAAAAAAAAAAAAAAAAAAAGCCCGCGAGATGCTGCTGCTGCTTCAGATGTTCTCCACGAGTCCGAGAGAACGCGCGCGCACGCGCGCAATCCGACCGGATGCCGACTGCGTGTCCCCGCGTTCTCCAAAACAGACAATCACACATTTACAACCGACCGGGAGACGAGATCGGGTCCGGTCCGGAGGGGACATCAGTCTGATTTTAGTCTTGATCCATGTTTTTTGGACTGTGGGAGGAAACCGGAGAACCCGGAGGAAACCCACGCCGACACGGGGAGAACATGGAAACTCCACCCAGATGGGGATTCGAAGCTGAGAGGAGAACATGCCAACCACTAAGCCACCGTGCCGTCCCAATAACCAATAATCGATATCCATCCATTTATTATCTTTCGAATTATTATCTACTAGGGTGGTGGGGGGTAGTTCCCCATGCCCATCCAGGGGAGAACGCTTCGGGCGCTGGGCAGATACACCCAGGACAGGACGCCAATATATCACTGGACACACACTCACTCACACACAGACACACTATATGGGGCAATTTGGAGAATTCAATTCACTTTGATCCATGTTTTTTAGACTGTGGGAGGAAACCGGAGAACCCGGAGGAAACCCATGTGGACACGGCTAGAACATGGAAACTCCACCCAGATTGGGATTCAAGCCAGGAATCCCTAATGCTGAGAGGAGAACATGCCAACTACTAAGCCACTGTGTTGCCTGTTTTTTTTTTTTTTTTTACTAAAATGTAAACGCACTCTCACTCACATGCAGAGGAGGTGGAGAACATGCAAACTCCACACCACTCTCCTACACAGGACTCGAAACCAGGAGCCTCTTGCTGTGAGGCTCCACAGTGCCCCCTGCAGCGACAACGCGGCAAATGATACGCTCCGTTACAATTAAGGCGCCACTGACGTCACTCATTAAGAGAATTCAAATGTTGTATTTATAAAGTTGAGCCCCGATAAACAAAATCCAGCGTCCAAGTTCAAATCAAGGGGCTTCTGACCATCTTGGTGAGGTAAACACACACACACACACACACACACACACACACACACACAGTTCAATGGAATATCTCATGGCATGTGCACACAGCGTTTACTGATATCTCAGATGGCACCTGACCCCTACACCCTATACCAGACTTTAGGTGGCGCCACGTGCACAATTGTTCAGCTTATACACAAAATAAAAAAAATCAAAAGCGGGCACTTACCACCCCAGGCACCTCTTCTTGGGGCATGCCCCCCCTCCCTCAGATGATACCTCAGATGGCACCTGACCCCTACACCCTATACCAGACTTTAGGTGACGCCACTTTTAACCACCCTGCTCGTGCACAATTGTTCAGCTTATACACAAAATAAAAAATTTTAAAAAGTGGGCACCTACCACCCCGGGCACCTCGGCTTGGAGACCCCCCACCCCCCTGGTGCAAACTACCAACGTTAAGTTTTCAGTGCGAGGTGACGGACGTTCTTGTTCGGCGCCGGACGTGATGGAGGTGATTCAGTGCGACCGAACAGACTGCAGGACGACGAGGAACATTTCTTCACAGCTTATTTTTGTATTTACGAGGAGTTTTTTTTTTAACGTTATTTTCACGTAGACGTCCGACACGGAAGACGCGAACCTCAGGAAACGAGGTGCGTCAGATCAGAGGAGTGGAATCTGTCCAGACCTGTGATGTAATCCCTTGATGTGGGAGGATTCCACGTGCGTCGACCTGTCTGCTGTCACAAAACGACTCGTTAACATCTCTGAGTGAAGAACACACACACACACACACACACACACTGATGATGAGTGAGGCATGAGCGAGACGTTCCGAGGTAAAGTCTGATACAGTAATTAGGGACGTCTTACAGTACGAGTCGTTTGAAGTGGGAAGGAGAACCTGGGTGGGTGGAGTCTTTCTCAATCCATGCTAATCATCAGCGGCTCCACTCACACACTCACACACCCCAAAATCAATCATTCACTCATTGTCTTCCACTTACACACAAAAATACCAACGCACTCTGCATGGGGCAATTTAGAGCATTCAATTTGCCTTAAATCCCTAAGGAGAGGAGGAGAAGAGGACAGGAAAGATCTCACAGTTCCTGGAACTCTTCATTCTGGTGTTCAGGTGGTTTCAGGTCTAGATGGAGCCGACTCTCTGCCGCCCCCTGTCTGCAGGATGGTGGAACTGCATGCAGCCCAAGCCTCTCAGAGTGAACATTAAGATTCCACAGAACAGCGCCACACGCGTGTGAGGACGCTCAATGACACGCTGTGGATGGTGGAGGTCCAGAACCACTGCAGCGGGTCTCAGCCCCGTCCCGGAGGCGGGCGGAGAGCCGAACACCGCACTGCTGCGCCTCCTGCAAACAGGTGCACGGGCTTTATTACACTCCACAATCTGCAATTTATTCTCATCACATTTCTATGAATCTGACAAGAACCGGTGTCTGGGGGGTAGGGGCGGAGCATTACAGAACCGGCCTCATAAATAATAACAAAGAATGAGATACCACCTGGTTCGAGGGGCCTGAGAAGCCAGATGATCCCCCTCCTTATAGCACCACCACCACCTCCACCAGGTCGCAAAAGGAATGCGCATCCAGGGGAGAACATTTCGGGAGCCGGGCAGATACACCCAGGACAGGGCGCCACTATCCATCACTAGGCACACTCACTAACACAGACACACTCTATATGGGGCAATTTAGAGCATTCACTTCACCTTGAATCCATGTATTTGGACTGTGGGAGGAAACCGGAGAACCTGGAGGAAACCCTTGAGCACATGGGGAGAACATGGAAACTCCATCCAGATTGGAATTCGAACCTGGATCCCCAGTGCTGAAAGGAGAACATGTTAAACCGCCGTGCCGCTGATGTCCACATACTTCTGTGCAGCGTTCTAGATTGAGGAGTGGAACAGTCCACGTCGGGGACAAAGACGAGCGTGTTCCGCAGCGCAGCTGTGAGTGGAACTCCGTCTGAAGAACGTTTGGGTGGATGAAGGAGAGCAATGACTTGCAGATGTGAACCCCCCACCCTCCAGAACAACGCGGCTCCTTCTGAGGGAGGTGAGGTCATGAAGATGCTGGTGGAACCGCCAAAAGTATTCACTCACATAAGATCTGAAGAGACGTCCCGTTCCTGATCCATAGGGTTCTAGATGAGGTGGGTCCACCCTTTCCCGCTAGAACATCTTCAGCTCTTCTGTCAAGGCCATCCTCGAGGTTCTGGATTGATTTGGTCTTTGGTTGATGGGAATTTTGGAAGTGTGTTTGTGAGGTCACACACCGATGTTGGACCAGAAGACCTGGCTCTCAGTCTGCGTTCTAATTCATCCCAAAGACGTTCTATAGGGTTCAGGTCAGGACTCTGTCCTCATGTCTTTATGGACCTTGCTTTGTGTTCTGGTGCACCGTCATGTTGAAGAGGACGGGTCGGTTCCAAATAGTTCCCCTGATGTTGGGAGCGTGGAACTGTCCAAAATGTCCTTATAGTGGAACTAAGGGGAACCACGCCCAGTTCCTGAAAAACAACCCCCCACCATACTTCACACCATGCAGTCAGACAAGAACCGTTCTCCTGGAGCCTCAGAACCCAGACTCGTCCATCAGATCTCCAGATGGAGGAGCTCGATCCCTCACTCCGGAGAACACTTCTCCACCGTTCTGAAGTCCAAACTCCACCGACTCCCCGCCAGAGGAAGATGCATCGGAACGGCGATGAAAAGCGAACGGGGGGGAATTTCGATGGAGCCACGAGGAGCTCAGAGGTTCTAATAAAATGTAATCCTATTATGTGCCTTCCCCCAGAGGGCGCCGATAACAAACGGTTCCCTAATAACATCACCAGGCCATCCCCCAAATGGTGGAACCTCTCTTCCGGTTTCCTCCTGGGGCTATTTATTGGGTTCTCCGCGGTCAGGCTCTCTGCTTGAGGAACGCTGGGTCGGCGCTTTTACGCTTACACCGATATTTTAAACATTTATTTATTAAAAAAAAAACTCTAAAAGTCAACTGGACACCGCAGCGTGCGTTAAACTCTATGGCAAACAGCGCCCCCTGGTGTCGATGGCGTTCTGATTCGGATTTAAAATCATCAAAGCGTTTCCACGGTTACGCCACTTCCAGACGTGTATTTTTCCAAATGACATCACATTTCAGCATCATTTGTTGCCGGGGTTGAATAATCTGCCCGAGGTCTTCAGAATGCATTTTGCACTCTTCGTAAGATTTCGTAAGATTTTCGTAAGGTTTTTGAGTTTGGTGACTACAAGGCCCTCTAGTGGCATACGTTGGGTCAGCGTATTCCCGCCCTCTGATTGGATAGCCAGACAAACATTGTTCTGCGAATTTAAACTTATAACAGAAATACGACTCGACGCTCAGCATCCGTTTCCATGGCAACAGAAATGGACATTATTTTATTGTTATTATTATTATTATTATTATTATTATTATTTTATTAGCTCTAATTGAAGAAGTGAGGATGGGTTTTGTACAAATCATCAGGATCGAAGCATGGGGGGGGGGTTGTGGTGTTACAGACTGAAGGTTGGGGGTTCAAACCCCCCCTTCCCCCCCCCCTTCAGCTCCACCCAGAAAACATAAACGTGGGACTTTGAGCGGAGCCGTAACCGTGGGTGCTGCGGGGGTTCTGTAGCGAGGCTACCCCTGAGATCGTACTCCAACCATCAAGTTGGGAGACGAGGTAATAACGAGCCAGGCCGTCCTAATCGTCTCCTCGTGTCCCGATCGCAATCTCATCCAGATGTCCACAGAGTAACAAGTAAGCTCTTCATGGTTCTACGACGATTATTGGATGGAACCTGGATTTCTATTGGACCGGCAGGACGCCCTCAATGGACTTATAGAGTTTTCAATTGTTAAATCCGGGTCACATGATCACCACATGATCTGTACATGGCTGTCCTACACTGTTGATGCTTAAGGAGGATGAGGCCCCCACTGAGCCTCGGTCCTCACAAGGTTTCTTCCTTACGATATCAACACAATTGTAACAATTGTAAAAAAAAAAAATGAAAAGCTATGTAAATAAATGTCTTAAACTTGAAGTAAAGAAATAACTGCGGCAATCCCACATCCACCAGAGAGAGAGAGAGAGAGAGAGAGAGAGAGAGAGAGAGAGAGAGAGAGTAAAACAGAGGACTCCTGTAATGAGATGTGATGGAATCTGACTCGAACCGTGAGCTCGCAGCCTCTGGTGTCAGGGGAGCGGCGCTTAAGCAAAACAAATGCCTTTCATCAAACTTGCGTGGCACTCATCTGCATGGCTCCGCCCGCCACATGTCCCGGGGGGGCACTGGGTGGAGCGAGCGGGGGAAGGGGGAGCGGAAGTCGGGTGGCGCCTCGTGACAGGAGGCCAATCACCGGATCTCCACCCTCATCCTGCCACACCGCCCTGGGTGGACTCAGGTGCACCCCGCACGCCAATAACCCCCAAACTTATTTATGATTCGTGTTCTCACCTCGGCGTGTGGAGAAACAAAAAGAACAAACTAAAAGAACAAACAAAAGAACGGCAACAGATCGCCGACAGAACTTCACCTCCCAATCTTCTAGAATTCGGAGACGCAGTAGACGTATGCGTTAAACAACATTGGTTACGAACAAAGGCTAGGAACGAAGGGGAGCTGAAGGTGGAGGAGCAGGACGTAAAGGTGAATATGGAGGTGAAGGTGGAGGAGGAGTTGGAGGTGAAGGTGGAGGTGAGGTCAAAGGTGAAGGTGGAAGTGAATGAGGAGGAGTTGGAGGTGAAGGTGGAGGTGAAGTCAAAGATGAAGGTGGAAGTGAATGAGGAGGAGTTGGAGGTAAAGGTGAAGATGAAGGTAAAGGTGTAGGAGGTGCTAATGCCATGATTCTCGTTAGGAGTAATGAAGATGGAGAAGACGTTTCAGAGACAGAAGTTAGGAGGTGGAGGTGAAGGTGGAGGTGGAGGTGAAGGTGGTTTGGACAGAAACAGACGAGGTAGCAGGATGCTGAGGATGGAGCCATCAAAGAGGAGGAGGATGAAGAGGAGGTCAGGGAGGGGGTGATGGAGGAGCGCTGGACTACAGAGAGAGCACATTGTACACGATGAGGGTCTCTACGTCAAACAGGTATGAGTTGGTATGTTCTCCAGCCTCCTCTGATTGGCTGTTGCCCCGTTCTGAAAATACAGACTATTCAGCAGGGCAGCAGGAGGAGGCGCTCTTCAGCTGCCAACATAATGAAGCCTGAGAGGAGGAGGACGAGGAGGAGGATGAGAGGGGACGAGGAGGAGGACAGGTGATGAGGAGGAGGACGAGGAGGATGAGAGGGGACGAGGAGGAGGACGAAGATGAGAGGGGACGAGGAGGAGGACAGGTGACGAGGAGGAGGACGAGGAGGATGAGAGGGGACAAGGAGGAGGACAGGTGACGAGGAGGAGGACGAGGAGGATGAGAGGGGACGAGGAGGATGAGAGGGGACGAGGAGGAGGATGAGAGAAGACGAGGAGGAGGATGAGGAGGACCTCCCGTTCCCGTGGCGATCCAGAGAGGGCGACTCGGGGCGATTTCGGAGAATCAAACAATTTCACGCTGCCACTGAAGGAGGAAATGAACTGAGCCCAGAGCCATAATAACATTATACAAACGTTATTACAGCCTGTCCCGGCACCCCCACCCCGCCCCCCCGCCATCCGACCGCTGGGCGCCGCCCCCGGCCCCCGTCTTCCTGAATAAATCAACATTAGTTTTTGTCTAAATTATTAAGGAAGTCGGAGACTTTCCTGTTTATGGAATGAATTATTAAACTGACGTTTAACGCC
>JAFMOD010000529.1:51179-71292 GCA_019802435.1 Corydoras maculifer
CCGGTCAGCTCGGCCCGGTGTTTTTGGAGCTGAGAGCTGAACCTGGTGGTCAGTTAATCAGAAGCTCATTTCCTCGTCCGTCTGTTGATCCTCCTCGAGGGCCGAAGCCTCGTTTATTTGGTGATTGGTTGAACTAATGGGACGTGAGCGTGATTAGTGACCGCTGGAGAACCGCCCGGCGCGGCGCGGCGTCCGAGCCGCGTGATGGATGGAGCGCGAGCCTGACACCCCCCATCCCGCCCACCCGCCCGCCCGCCCGCCGTCGTATACACAATGAGGAGTATTGACACCTGCCCAGATTGATGTCCTCGTTTACTGACGGCTGAAGATGACTGACTGAAGGCAGAGGAGGTGCAGGGGGAGGTGGGGGGAGGGGGTGGAGGGAGGAGGTGAGGGCGGACTTAAAGAAGGGGCGGCACAGTGGCTTAGTGGTTTAGCACGTTCGCCTCTCAGCTCTAGGGATTCCCGGTTCGAATCCCCATCTGGGTGGAGTTTCCATGTTCTCCCAGTGTCTGCGTGGGTTTCCTCCGGGTTCTCCGGTTTCCTCCCACAGTCCAAAAACATGGATCAAGTCAATTGAATTCTCAAAAATTGCCCCCTATAGTGTGTGTGTGAGTGAGTGTGTGCCCAGCGATGGATTGACGCCCTGTCCTGGGTCTATCTGCCCAGCGCCCGAGACGTTCTCCCCTGGATGGGCATGGGGAACCCCACCCCTCCCACCGCGACCCTGATAGAGGATAAAGCGGGAGATAATGAATGAATGAACTTAAAGAAGTCGCAGACTCACCATGAGGTCGGCGTCAGCGCGGAAACTGAGCAACAATCAAAACAAAGCCGCTCACTGCCCTCTGCTGGACAAACGAAATAACGTCACCTTTAAATTTGGTTTTTAATCGGTGGTAAACAGCGACACCTCGTGGACATTATAGCGATGTCATAGCACAGTTCCACAAAAAAAGGGTCATTTACCCAGAACATTTAAAATCATGTTTTAATCTTTACAATTTAATATAATTTATTTGATATAATAAAATATAATAAAACAATTCATAAACAATCCGCTGTCGTCAGACCTGCTGCATTTAAATATGCAAATTGTTTTAAGTCACATGGTCTGTGGTTTATAGTTATAGTCACAAATAGTGTGACTTTATTCATTTATTGTCACCCACTTAATGCTGTAGGGGAGAACATGGGGCAATCTATCATTGGGCGCACACACACACACAATATGGGGCAATTTGGGACATTCAATTTATCTTTAATCCATGTTTTTAGACTGTGAGAGGAAACTGGAGAACCCAAAGAAAATCCACCTCCACATAGGGAGAACATGCAAACTCCACCCAGATCAAGATTTGAACCTAGAATCCTCAGTACTGCAAGGAGAACATACTAAGCCACCGAGCCTTATTAATAATGAATATTAAACTTGTTTGTCCATTCAAAGCTCGTTCATGTGTTTATATTACGTTCTGTGTACGTTTCTCATGATGGCGACGTTCAGAAACCCGCAGAACCGACACGGCGTGAGATGAAACACCCCGGGAGTCCACTAATTAATTAATAAGCTTTATTAAAATAGGAATCAAAGCAGGTTGCCATTAAAACCACCACGACATAAACAACACCTCAGGATGCCACTCCCACCCCCCACACTGCTTAACACAATTAATAAACAACATGCACCCATGGGGACTAACGATTGTCCAGGGAATAGTTTTATTTTACAACATGAGGGTTCTCCCTGCAGAACGTCTCCTCATCGTCCTCTTCGGGGTTTTTGGTTCAGAAAATTGTAAATCTGTTTTTAAAAAATTTATTTAGAAATTTTGTTAATTAGCAGATGTTTTTACTTCACATCGACTTAACAAGTATCCCATCTTGGTTGGGGTCAGATCACAGGGTTGGTACAGCGCCCCCTGGAGAAATGAGAGTTAAGGGTCTAACACAAGGACCCACATTTGGTCATTTGAGCGGATTTAGGATTCAAACCCACAACCTTCTAATTGACAGCCCAACACCTCACTGAGCTACCACGCCCTTTAGAACGATGTAGCGCTTTAATGAACCTAAAAATCTAACAAAGCTTTAAGATCAATATTCTATAATGTCGTTCACGTCACTGATGGTTCTATGCGGAGAACATGATTATGGATGAACGAGTCCAGGGCTGAATTTAAATCCCGAGAACCCCACCTCACCAACCGGTGACTGATCAGCACCTCCATTGTCATGGTGCCCTACGTCGTTCCTTATGTGGAGTGAAGTTAGAACGCGTATTCTGCGATCCCTGTAAATCGCCGTGATTCAGAACCCGCCATCCGTTACACAGCGGTCTCGGTTGAGAGGGTGCGCGACAGTCATACGGAGGACAACGCGTCACCCGGCGAATCCTGGAAGGCCTCCTTCTTTTCTGCTGGGTCAACGGAGGAACCGTACCTGATCACCACGTCATCCGGTTCTCCGGGCCGATAGCCGCTGGAAGGTTCCACCTCCTTGTATTTCCCGGAGGCGTCTTTCATGAGGGACTCGCTGCAGGATCTGTTGGAATCAGGGTCTGGGCGGTAGAGGTACTCGTACGCCGCCGCTGCCAGGACACCGCCGAGAACGGGACCGACCCAGTAGATCTGGAGGGAGGGGACATCACGACACCTCAGATGATTTCATGGGTTCCACAAACTTTAGAACTATAACTTAACAGTAAGTAACCATCTCAGAACGTCAGGAGGTCAGAAGCTGGTGGATCGGTGGGTCAGATGTTGGCCTTCAGACCTGCAGTCTGAACTGTTCAGACATGTTCTGCTGGTTCCTTAGACACTTTGGAACCGTGAGAGTGTTATTCTTCATTATACGAGCGCCTGTGAAGATCGCTGACACACAGGGTTTGGTCCCAGTGCCAATTAAGTCATGGGGTAATTACTAATCCCCTGATGGAGGGCAGCGGCTGTGCGGTGGACAAGTCACAATTATCAGGAGTAAACAGGTGGAGACAAGGATGCGCCTCACTACAGAGGTTCTGCTGGGTTCTGCTTGGGGTACTTCATCGTGTTCCACTGAGATGCAGCTGAAATCTGAACCGTAACACTGTACTAGTTTTGGTTACCACCCAAGTTTGGACGCACTACCTCCAACAGACCACATGTGGAAGGTAGAACGAGTACGGGGACGCCCAGATGCAATTGCACCCAAGCATTGGGGTGCCTAAGGGCAACGGCCTTATGCATGGGGACACTTAAAGGCAATTACCCCAAGCATGGGAGAACTAAAGAAAATTGTCCCAAGCACAGGGAAACTTGAAGGCAATTGCCCCAGGTATGAGGCAATTGCTCAAGCACGGAAACACTAAAGGCAATTGCCCAAGCACGAGGACACTTAAAGGCAATTGTCCCGAGCATGGGGATAACCTAAGGCAATTGCCTTAAGCATAGGGACACTTGAAGGTAATTATCCCAAACACAGGAACACTAAAGGCAATTGCCCTAAGCACACGGACGCTTAAAGCCATCTGCCCTAGGGACAACACCGAGGGGCAATTGTCTAGGAGTGCTACTCGCTTCCACTGTAACTGTAGAACCTCAGGTGGAACCTGATAATAATGAATTGTAGGAGCATCATGAGTGTGGGTCCCACTCCGATCGGGATGGAAGGTTCTCCTTACCCAGTGACTGTCCCAGGTCATGGTGACGACGGCGGGTCCGAAGGAGCGTGCGGGGTTCATGCTGGCTCCAGTATATGGAATCTGGAACGGCAGAACAATCAGGTTCTACATCATGATCCAAGTTCAGAAGGCCTGACTCATACGGAATGTTCCTGATACACGAAACCCTGAGACACCGAGGACAAGGAAAGGTTCCAGCTTGGTGGAAAGATCTAGATCAAATGATCAGGAGGTCCAGAAAGTCTGGAGTTAATGAGACCAATAGGACATCCTATGTACTTTTAGGAAAAGGTTGGCCGGGATAGGTCCCAAATGAGTAAAATGAGTTCAGGGTAGCAGGAGAACCTTCAGGAGATTTTCAGACTGAGGTGCCGGTGGTGCAGAAGCTTGACGTGCGTTTCTGTTTCTGTATCCAGGTAAGTTCCAGGTACGTCCCACGGGGGCTTCACTCTTGGAGACTGTTGCTGTGCGTCATGTGGCAGAACCAATCAGAGAACCGTCAGCGGCAGGAAGATGTTTTCCTCACTCTCTGAACTGCTATCCAGCTTACGTCAACATAGTCAAGATTAGTACTCACCGCAAACAGATGTCCGATCAGGACGGCGATGCCGATGGCGAGTCCGGCGGACCCTTGGAGGTCACGGCGTTTGTGGTCACAGGTAGCGAAGATGGCGAAGATAAGTTGGAAGGAGATCAGGAGCTCCACCACGAGGGCATGACCCACCGAAATACGGGAGTTGACCTTGTTGAGAGACCAAAACAACTAGTTAAACCCCGAGCCAAAGTTAACAGAGTGCTGGATGACCAGCTGGGAGGACGTTGAGATGATTATGTAAGCTCCAGTGTTGTTGAGAACTTTATCTAGATCAATATCCTCAAACCCAAACCCAATGATCTGCAGGGATAACCCAGGAGGGACACACCTACTCTACAATATAAGAACTTCAACAAACGTATCACCTTGGTGACCCCCAGAGGGCCCCGAACGTCGCTCGGCGTCACCAGATACAGAATGCCCGCCCCTACGACGGCGCCGAGACACTGCGCCAGGCTGTAGAACAAGGCCTTGGCCAGACTCAGCTTCCTGGAGACCAGCATGGCGGCGGTGACGGCGGGGTTGATGTGGGCGCCGCTGATGTGGCTGAAACACTGCACCATGGTTGCGATGCTGAGGCCAAAACAGAGCGAGATGAGCACCAGGTCGGCAGGGGGCGGGCTCTGCGTGCCCGCCGCCCAGTTGATGGTGGAACCCAGACTCAGGAGAACAAACAGGAGGGTGGCCAAGAATTCGGCCGACACGGCGCGCCAGAAAGCCTTCGTCCAAACGCCTTTGAAAGCCGCCATGACGATACCACATCCGCCCTGCGGGAGGCAGCGTCTGAGGAACACGTCAGATTTTCACCGATGACATCATTCATGTTTCATTAAACACTTTATTGATTTTTAATTCCCCGTCTCGTCCTGTCCCAAGTGTCCTCCTGCATGTCCTCCATCATCTGTAAACCTTCCCTCTGGCCTTCCATCCTCATCATCCTTCTGCCAATAGAAACCTCACCCCAACCTCACCCTGTCCTCAAAACATCCTACCTATCCCGTCCTAATAACCTCCATCCTAATCTTCTCAAACACCTCCAGACTCTCGTTCTCTCAATGTACGAGGAAGGCCGTCCGCCCAACCGGTGCCCAGGAGCTCCTGATGGAGGTGAGAGTCGAGGCAGCGGGCATCTAACAGGTGGTGATCATCTGCCCACGCTCATGCAATGGGAAATCCACCCTGCAATGACGCCGAGGTGAGCAGGCACGGCGTGGGAGGGGGGAGTGGCAGGGGCAGCAGACAGTGGTAATTCGGGGCGGGCGGCGCAGACCCAAACAGGAAGCATGGGGGCAGGAGGAACGTCTGGACAACGACCGAGAGGAGAGGTGATGAGGAGGAGAAACAATACTAAATTTCTGCTCCGTAATATTACAAACCTCAACTATTAGAGTATTAATTAATAACTGCTAATTAATGCTCTACTAGGGACAGGGGGGACGGTGGGGGACGGGGGGTTCCCATGCCCATCCAGGGGAGAACGTTTCAGGATGCTGGGCAGACGCCAATCTATCACTGGACACACAGTCACACACACCATATAGGGGCAATTTAGAGTATTTAATTCACCTTGAATCCATGTTTTTGGACTGTGGAAGAAACCCACATGGACACGGGCAGAGCAACCTGCCTCCAACCTCCAACCTGCCTCCCCAGCACTTAGAGGAGAACATGCCAACCACTACACCACCATGCATTAATTCCATCCATCCATCCATTATCCATTATGTATGTGCATGGGGGGGGGGGTCCCCATGCACATACAGGGATGAACGTTTCGGCCCCCAGGACAGGGTGCCAATCTATCACTTGGAACACAGGGAATCAAACCTCTCCCCTAAGAGGAGAACATGCCAAACCACCATGCCACCGCACATGTTTTTATTAAAAGAAATATAGGAGTGGGCGGCACGGTGGCTTAGTGGTCAGCACGTTCGCCTCTCAGCGCTGGGGATTCCTCCTGGTTCTCCGGTTTCCTCCCACAGTCCAAAAACATGGATCAAGGTGAATTCTCCAAATTGCCCCATATAGAGTGTGTTTGTGTCTGTGTCTGTGTGAGTGAGTGTGTGTCCAATGATAGATTGGCGCCCTGTCCTGGGTGTATCTGCCCAGCGCCCGAAGCGTTCTCCCCTATATGGGCATGGGGAACCCCCCCCCCCCCGACCCTAATAGAGGATAAAGCGGGAGATAATAAATGAATGAAATATAGGATCTGTTTTTAACTCTGGTGTTTTATTTGTAACATGGGAACAATCACGAGTTTACAGCGTTAACACAAACGAATACAACACTGATTACTGAATTCAACATGAAAAATTTATTATTTAAGAGACTGACAACATGATTCATTATTATTTATTATCGTCAAATAAAGTAACGCAACGTAGTTAACGTAACCTGTGTTTGTGTGTGTGTGTGTGTGTGTGTGTGTGTGTGTGTGTGTGTGTTTTATATAAATCAGAGTGTAATCTGTTCTTTAATGAGTTTAGTTGTGAGGTACCTGAGTGCGCTGGAGGAGGAGGTGAAGGAGGCGCAGGTGAAGGTGGAGGTGCAGGGGCAGGTGGGGTGGCAGCTCGCAGGTGGATGGATGGCAGCTCGAGGGCAGTTCATTCTGATTCAGGTCGCGCTGCTGCTGCATTAACCCGGAGAGACCGCCGCGTGGCGACGGGGAGAGACGGCCCGGGGGCGGGGCCAACGCACAGGCCCCGCCCACTCACACACTCTCACACACACACACCTGACTCACAGTCTCACCTGCTGCATGTTATTTACTTTACAGCCTGAAGATAAAACCCATTTACACTGATTTAACCTTTAAAATAAAATTTCATTCATTAATTAAATGTTTAATTGCGTTTTCAGGCGTCATTTAATTAATGCATGCTAATGGAAGTCTTAAATTAAATAAAAAAGTAAAACAATTGAAGAAATTATACAAGTAAATTAAATAAATGGATTTTAAAAATCGTAATAAATCGCCGTGTGTGTGTGTGTGTGTGTGTGTGTGTGTGTGTGTGTGTGTGTGTCCAGTCACGATGAGGAGACGAGGTACGAGGATGAGGGTGATCGAGGAGGATGCTCAATATTGGAAAAGATATAGAGTAATGATCTGCTGTGGCGCCCTCTACAGGCAACTGCAAACACAGACTAAACCGCGATGTTGAATTTGACTAAAGCTGTTAAAATTAAAGACATTTAAAATAAACACGAACCAAACGAGATACTGAACAGCTGGTCTTATCTCAGCGCTTATCTCGTGAGGGGTGTGTGTGTGTGTGTGTGTGTGTGTGTGTGTGTGTGTGTGTGTTCAGCAGCACTTCCTCTGCACGCGGCTGTAACCTTGTAGAAAGGGGAGCGTTTGTGAGATCAAAGGCGGCATGATTTATAAAGTTTATTCTGCAGTCAGAACTCAAACATCATCCGATTAATAAATGCGTTTAATATGAGATTACCATCATTATTATTACTAATTTTACTTTTTAATTAACAAAAATATTATTAATTATTATTTTTTGTATTATAATTATTATTATTATTATTTTTGAATACTATATAAATTTTGTTTTATTTGTTTAATTATTATTATTATTACTTTTTAATCATATTTTTTTATTATTATTGTAATTTAAACACCATAGTGAGATAAGAACATGCTAACCACTAAACCCTGCTTAAATGAGTATTTCTGTCCACATTACTGTGTGTGTGTGTGTGTGTGTGTGTGTGTGTGTGTGTGTGTGGAGACAGGAGTGTGTGGGATAGGAGTGTCATCAGTGTCAGCTCTGAGTTGAAGGTCAGAAGGTCGAGCGGATGGGAGTTCAGCTGACCGATGCATTTACAACATCCATCCTTTAAGACATGTTCCCGTTTCCTCAGAACCGCCAACAGCAGCACGGTTTAAAGAACTCCGTCTCCATCGTGTGAACATGTGACCCAGCTGTTCTGTCTCTGTTCACAAGGCGTTCCCATCAGACAGCGGAACGTCCGGACATCCCCCGAAGACCTCCGTCAATTTAATGAACAGATGATTAAGTCAGTTTTTGATTTGAATCCCTGCTTCTCTGACATTTCGTCTCCGTTTGAGGGCCGTATCAGATGTGGATCTCTCGGGTTCTTTGTCCTCGGCTGGTTCGCTCTCGACGGAACGCTCATTCCACCTGCTGAATCTCCGTTTAGGTTATTAATTAACTCACGTAAGGGACGTGACCTCGTCTGCTGGAACAGAGACGGCACTCGATGGTGCGCCAACCAACCGCCAACGAAGTCTCTTTGTACGCCGGTCCTCGGTTCTGTTTACGTCCTCCAGACGCCTGAGCAAATGGCCTTTTGAGTGCACTCCTCAGCCCAGCGGGTGAACCTGATGCTGCTGATGCTGGCTCGTCATTATGTGCACGGCTGCTGAGTTTCTGCACGATAAAGACGTTCTAGATTAAACCAGACACAGTTCCAAGGACAGTCCTGCCGCTTAAGTCAAGTGTACAGAAGGCGACAGGTAAGTGGACAATGGATCCATAAACCTGCTCCGCTCGGTATTTAAGGAACTTAAATGTAATTTCAGCTGTGTGTAACACGATTCTAAATGATCTTTAGTGACGTCCTGTTCCTGATCCATAGGGTTCTAGAGGACGTGGGTCCACCCTCTGCAGCTAGAACATCTTCAGCTCTTCTGTGAAGGCCGTCCACGAGGTTCTAGAGTGTTGATGGGAATATTGGAAGCGTGTTTGTGAGTCACACACCGATGTTGGACGAGAAGGCCTGGCTCTCAATCTGCATTCTAATTTGTCCCAAAGACGTTCTATGGGGTTCAGGTCCGGACTCTGTCCTCGTGTCTTTCTGGAGCTTGCTTTGTGTTCTGGTGCACCGTCATGTTGAAGAAAGATGGGACAGGCTCCAAACAGTTCCCCTGATGTTGGGAGCGTGGAACTGTCCAAAATGTCTCGCATTCAGCATTCAATGGAACTAAGGGGAACCACGCCCAGTTCCTGAAAAACAACCCCCCACTTTACACAATGCAGTCAGATGAGTACGGTTCTTCTGAAACCTCCAAACCCAGACCCATCCATCAGATCTCCAGATGGAGAAGTTCTATTACAGGTCCACACTGGAATTCACTGAGCTTCTGAGAGAGAACCGTTCTTCAAACGTTTGTAGAGTTTTATACACCTGTGACCATTGGAAGGAATTGGAACACTGATCCTGATCATTTGGAAGGGTCAGCACATACTTTTGGCAGTACAGTGTATATTTAGGAGCCATTAAGGGAGTGATGTCATTGCATCCGGCGGTTCGACCTTCTTTGACGACGTTTCGTGATAATCATTTGATGAGTGCTGACGACTCGAGCTCGATTACGGTCGACACGCCATAAAACAAACCACGGGAACCGTAGCGATTGGGGTCGGGTTCCACGCAGTCCGCTGATTTACGAGTGCTGTTCGAGGAACACCATCCCCTTCCACTATGCAAATCAGGTGCCTCATCCGCGGAGACGTTCCGCCGCTATCAGCTCACACTGCCGTTATCGCAATTACAGCCCCGCCCCCACGGGACCCGTCCTGCCGGCCATCCATCACGCGAGGCCTCCGCGGGCCGACGTAACGCGGGCGCCAAGATCGTTTGTAAACGCGGGCAAGGGCGCCCGGGTTTAAGAAACCTGTCAAAGTGCCCTCTGAAAGTTCTCCTCGAGTTTCTACGGCGCCGGCAATGAGAACCCAGACGAGGGGAGAACCTGCGGCCGAGCGGGGGCGCCAACGAGGAACCAGCGCAATTTGTTTTATAGGCTCCGGGAAATCTGATCAACTATTTGAGGTGATCACATGATCAAGCATGCCCCTCCCGTTGTTCCGAGAGGCGCCGTGGATCCACACGGACCCTCACACCCACTGAACCCCTCTCACACACTCTCGACCCTCCTGCCAACTGGAAAAATGTACCGGAGATTCCGAGCTCTCACATACAGACCGGGCAAAAGTTTCTTTCCCCGGGCTCAGACTCCTGACCAATCAGAATCAGGCGTGAAGAACTGCATTTACAATTACATTCACATTTAGCCAACGCCCTTATCCAAAGTGACAAATGAGAACACCACCACCAAGTCAATAGTTCTGGGAGAACCTCCGTAGAACACGAGAATTTTCAACCCTGATCATTATCCATTATTCCTTTATTATTTAATTAATTAATTCTTATATCAGGTGTTTGTGAAAGAAATGTGTGTTCAGTTGTTTCTTAACGATACTCAGTGGCTAAGTCATCACTAGAACGTAGTGAACAAGTCAGAGTGTATTGTGGAAATCTAGAGTGAAGGTCAGAGGGGCCAGATCCAGAGAACGTCCTCTAGCTCAGAGTCAGCTACAGGGAGCCAATGAGAGAGGAGAGGTGGAGTCACATGATTCACTTGCATTTATATAAAACTCAAACTATTTGCACATTTATAAACAACTGCTGCTAAAAACAAACGTATAAATAATAATATTTATAACATTTATAATATTTTTTAAAATTATATAACACATAACCATGGACATATCTTGCACATGCGACTCACACCACTAGGGGGCCACCTGCACTGTTGTTTTGCATGCTCGTCATGTCGGGTTGTGTGGTGGTTGTTCTGTGTTGTACCTTGTTTTGGGGGGACGCTGGTTGGCTCCTCTGTGGTCAGTACTCCACTCACAGATATGTTCTTCTGGTTTAAAGCTCCAGTGATGGTCCTCCTCCTCAGTCTCTGTTTACAGATGGACAGGTCTGAGGACAGTTTACATGTTTTCTCAGTGAAAACAGCTGAGTCAGCGTCGAGTCCCGGTGAGGACGAGCCGCTGCCGCCAGAGGGCAGTGTGTGCGCGTGTTGATGAACCAGAGCATGGAAACAAAACAAAGAAAACTAAAGCTTCTGATGATCCAGCGGAAAATAAACGAGTTTCTGAATGAGGTTCTGTCTTTTTCTGCTGAGGTTGTGTCCACATCAGGTAAAAAAACGTTAATGTCGAAAAATCAGTGAAAACAGAGAAAGAGAGAGAGAAAGATCAAGCTTTCTGTGGGAGGGAGTGGTGATTGAAGTAGTGGGTGGAGGATGGAGTGATGGTGGTGGGAGTGGTGGAGTGGGAGTGGTGATGATAGTGGAGGGAGTGTTAGTGGTGGTGGTAGAGGGAGTGGTAGTAGTGGTGGTGGTAGAGGGTGTGGTGGTGGGAGGAGTGGTGATGGTAGAGGGTGTGGTGGTGGGAGGAGTGGTGATGGTGGTGGGAGTGATGATGGTAGAGGGATTGGTGGTGGTGGTGTTAGTGGTGGTGTTGGTGGTGGAGGGTTTGGTGGTGGTGGTGTTGGTGGTGGAGGAAGTGGTGGTGGAGGCTTTGGTGGTGGTGGTGGTTGAAGTGTAAGTGGTGATGGGAGTGATGGTGGTAGAGGGAGTGGTGGTGGCAGTGGTGGGGTTTGAGGGCGTGGTGGTGGATGGAGTGGTGGTGGTGGGGTTTGAAGTGTTAGTGGTGATGGGAGTGACGGTGGTAGAGGGAGTGGTGGTGGTGGGGTTTGAGGGCGTGGTGGTGGTGGGTTTTGGTAGTGGTGGTGGTTGAAGTGTTAGTGGTGATGGGAGTGGTGGTGTTAGTGGTGGTGATGGAGGGAGTGTGGTTGAAGGGGGTGGTGGTGATAGATGTTTTCGTGTGGTGCGCCCCACTTGTGGCTCTTCTCTGGAACGTGGTGATGCCTGTCTGCAGGTAATAAAGAGATCAGGAATGTTTGGTTTGCGTCATTAAAGCTCTAAAGCGATCGAGGACGAATAACCCGAATTCACAGAGTAAATAATTCAGACTGAAGCAGAAGGTCGTTATATTTATAATTAATCGTTTAGCTTTCACTGCAGCGGCTACAGACACCAGACGCACATCTGATCTGGAACCAAATACACATGGAGAGATCAGTCAGGGACAGGACAGGCCCCGGGAGTCATGGGTCAGCGCTGAGCCCTCATAATGAGCGCATATAAAACTCGGGGTTCTAATCAGGAGGTACAAATGAAAGGGCTTGGTTTACAAAGCTCCTCCATCACGTTCGGCGGTAAATAAACACGCTGGGAACATCACTGAGACTCACAGAACTGCAGTGAGACCTCTGATGATGTGCAGATTAGAGACTGAGGCTCTGAGGCTCTGAGGCTCTGAGGTTCTGAGGCTCTGAGGTTCTGAGGTTCTGAGGCTCGGACCAGAAGACGGACTCTCACTGCGACTGATGAAGTTTCAAGTTTATTGGTCATTTGTGCTCCATGCTGGTACATGTGCACATAGAAATTCTTGAGGTGAGGCATCAGAATAAACACTCTACATAGAACATAAAGTGAAATACACAATATTTCTATATGCATGAGCCATAAAACATTCATTCATTCATTATCCTCCGCTTTATCCTCTATTAGGGTCGTGGGGGGGGGTTCCCCATGCCCATCCAGGGGAGAACGTTTCGGGCGCTGGGCAGATACACCCAGGACAGGGCACCAATCTATCACTGGGCACACACTCACTCACAGACACACTCTATATGGGGCAATTTGGAGAACTCAATTGACTTGATCCATGTTTTTGGACTGTGGGAGGAAACCGGAGAACCCGGAGGAAACCCACAGTGACTTAGTAAAAGCAGGGGGAGTTTTTAACTGGTCGTTTTGTTTAGTAGCCTGGTGGCTTGCAGGTAAAAACTGTTCATAAGCCGGGTTGTTTTGGTCGGGAAGCTTCGGTACCTTCTGCCTGATGGCAGTAAGGTGAACAGTCCATGTGCTAGATGACCGCTGTCCAGCTGGATCCTACGAATCTTCCTTGTGCCGCGGGTCTGTAGATGTCCACAAGAGCAGGGAGTTTATTCCCCATTATGGACTCGGCTGTCCTCACCACCCTCTTCAGGGCCTTGTGGTCACAGGTGGAGCAGCTACCGTACCAGACGGTGATGCAGCCTGTGAGGATGCTCTCAATGGTGCACCTGTAGAAGTTGATGAGGAGAAGATCAGAAGGTCATCAGAGCCCCCCCCCCCCCCCCCCCCCCCCCCCCCCCCCCCCCCCCCCCCCCCCCCCCCCCCCCCCCCCCCCCCCCCCCCCCCCCCCCCCCCCCCCCCCCCCCCCCGGAGAACATGCCAATTACTAAGCCACCGTGCTGCCTAATAAAAAAAAATTTAAATGAATAAATTGCGATATCATGATAACGTTCCACCATCGGGGGCGACTCGGAACGGCTGCAGTCCAATCAATCGGACCGTAGCAGTCACATGACCCACCCTGAGCCTCCTGCAGCTACGGTACGGCCGATGATGACGTCGCTCCGCGGTCGCTCCGTCATTAGAGAACGCGGTAAGCTCGTCTTCTTGTGGTTCTGAGGAGAGGAGGAAAGAAAAAAAACAAAAACAAACGAGGCTCATGAAAGGCTCACGCTGGGAGTCGGTCCACCATCTGGATTTCCCCGGGTCGGCGTGTTGTTCTTGCGGCCGGGCCCGGCTCGGGGAATGTGCTGGATTACAGAAAGCACACAAACAAGTCGGCTTACGCTTCAGACCACAGGCCCTGAGCTCGGGACTCATATCCGTTTGTTCTGCTGACTTAGAACAGGAACGGGGAAATGGGAGGAAGCATCACGGCACCCAGCCGCCGGGCCGGCGTGGACGGAGGGGTGTCCTGATCCAGACCCGGTTCTGCACCAGAACACTTTACACAGAGTTATAAACCTTTAAACCCCCAACGAGCCACAGAACAGGACGTCTTCACGCTGAAGACTCACGTTGAGGACATGTTGCCGTACTCCACAGAGCCGGGTGATGCAGGTTATAAGCATCCTGGTGGGGGGTGGGGGGGTGTTCAGCGTGGAACTTCTGGAACCCGATTCGTTACCATCCTGCAGCACCCGTAGCGGCCGGTTCTTTATAAAGACGTGCGGTTCTTTGATCGCCTGGGAAACGGCGTAATGAATTTGTCTGATGCAGCTGGAAACCACAGGGGGGCGGGGGGGGGGGGGCATCCATCGGACCAGCGTTTCAGCCCGTTAGCCCGGCTTTGATGTGCTTTTAAGAGCTTGGAACAAATGTTAAGAACCTTACGTGACTTTTTCGGGTTCTGTGGACAGGACATTCAGGACAAAGATGCAGACCAGTCAAACGGTGTGAGGAGGAACGGCAGGAACGTCCAATTCCACAGTACTGCATTCATTAATTATCTTTCACGGGGGGTTCCCCATGCCCTGGTTCCCCCATGCCCATTCAGGGGTTAATGGACTGTGGGTGGAAACCGGAGAACCCGGAAGATTGAGATTCGAACCTAGATCCCCAGCACTGAAAGGAGAACATGCAAACCACTGGGCCACCATTCATCCAACCACCCATCCATAATCCTCTATTAGGGTGCCGGGGGGGTTCCCCATGCCCATCCAGGAGAGAACATTTTGAGCGTTGTGCAGATTCACCCAGAACAGGGAGCCAATCTATTGCTGTGACTCTATATGGGGCAAATTTGGAGCATTTAATTTGCCCTGAATCCATGTTTTTGGACTGTGGGAAGAAAACCGGAGAAGAAACCCATGCAGACACAGGGAGAACATGGGAACTCCACCCAGATTGGGATTCGAACCTGGATCCTCAGCACAGAGAGGAGAACATGCCAACCACTATGCCACCGTGCCGCCGAAATTAATAATGGAACTGGTGCGGGGGAGGGACATGTACAATACGTAGGTACATAGGATTGGTGGGTAAATATGTAAATAGGTGGATGGATATGATTGGTCGGTGGGTTAAGAGGTGCAGAGCCGGTGGGTAGAAGGTTCTAATTTGGTACGAAATGGCCTCGGCTTCTCCTGAAATGAAGATGATCCTTGCAGACACGATGCTGACATCCTCCTAACGTTTGTCCCCGGGTTCCGCGGCTCCGGCAAACACAAATCATCCCGATCCGGCTCCCTGCAAGTCCGTCGTCATGGCGCCCGTCCTATTTTCCTTTCTATTTTCTGCCCTTCCAGACCTGAAATGTAATTAATGTGTGTTCACACATAATGAAAGCCGCTGACCTCTCTGGCCACCTGCAGCAAGTGGAAAATAGGCACCTCCACGGGGCCTCCTAAAATAGGCACATGTGCCGTTACCGGGGGCAAAGTGATCCGCGCGGCGACGAGGCAAACGTCCGAAACAATTGATTTGAACCGACGGCTCCCCGGGCGGCGGCGAAAAGTGGACCCGGCTCGGGATGCGGACACGAGGGCGGTGCGGCGGTGCGGCGGTGTGGCGCGGCGCTGGGGGTGTAATTAACACGTAGGGGAAGGGTGGAGGCTTCAAAGCGGGACCGGCGCTCCTCCGTCCCATCTGCTTTTTCAGGAGGACGAACGGTGGGAGATTTTTCCATCTGCATATTCACAGTGGCCCGTTTCATCTCATCCCAGCCCACCTTCGGCCCGGCCAGGAAATGAAGACGTGTCCCCTTTGATCTGGCCGCTCCCCGTTACCAGGACGCTACCGAAGGACGATTTGGGCAATTTTTCAATTGGTATACCAACATGCTGCTTCTATTGACATCAATGGCAAAAACACACGGACGATGACAGGACGACGAACCGAATGCCCACCGCCGTGTTCTCCCCACAACATCTGATGGTTCCAAACCCCTTGCTTGGTTCCTCTCTGGTTCTGGAACCCGTCTTCGTGAGTGACATTTCAGCCTGCTCCTGAGATCCCGAGTTGTTGGTCGCAGCGTTTAGTAAAGGCATTAAACTCTGGGAGTGTGTGGCTCTAAAGGATGCCCCCACCCATATACCCCCCATGTACCCCCCCATTAAAGGGCTGACCTTTCATTCCTTCTAGCTTTTGGCAAATTAACAAAAACCACCAGCGAGGCCAAATAACGGGCCATCGGAGTCTCGTAATCGCGGGATGAGTGTGATGTTGTCTTTAAGACTCCCAGGTGGCGTCCAACGGGAGGCGGAGTTTCACTCCGGGGACCTGGTACAGTAAAAGGTCAGTAAACACAGCAATAAAGCGAATGCTTCCTCATCCAAAAGAGATAAACACTTCACATGGACTGACCTTTACGCGCCATCGATACGGTTCTAAATACTCTTCAGTAGATCTGTATCGCCCATCTGCACAAACTCCCACGATCCCCCTCCGAATTCCTGTGAATGAAGATGGGAGCATCAGGATCATGGCTCATGTTGATGGTGTCCGCATACTTCTGGTCCTGCAGTCTGAATCTAAGGCAGGCGTTCTAACACCACTGCAAACGTGATGCCACCGACTATTGCTGTGTGACTGTGTCCTAAATCACAGTGCGAGGACATGTTGTGATGTCACAGTCATTCAGACCAAGCTCCTCCCATTGGTAGTTAACTAAACCTACAGTTTTTCAAGGTTGCGACTTCACCGTCTCGCCTCCGAACATCGTCACAAATTTAAAAAGGTGAATGAACGGTGATTATCATCCCAACCAGAACCCTGCATGTGTCTGACACGTGCCTCTCTAGGTTGTTTTTTTTCCAAGATGAAAGACGAGTACAAATTCTGCTCATTTTAAAAAAATAATTGTTATTTTTGTTACATACTTCAGGTCCTGCAGTCTGATTCTAAGACAGGTGTTCTAACACCAACGCAAACGGGACCGTTGCAGTAGCACCGCAGCTTCCCCCGCGGCTTTATTTAAACCAGACTCCTGGAACCGAAAGTTGTTCTGAGCTTCATCGTCCTCTGAAGTCAATTAAGTCGGACTTGTGATTCATTTATGTGTTCTCCGCCGAGCGCCGGAACGGCATCACAGGGGAGGTTGTCGCTGTCGCGGAAACATCTCTGCTCCTCTCCATAAATAAGCGAATGCTTTGTTCGGGGTGAGAATAAAAAAGGCCGGTCTCTCGGTGGCTCCTGCCTTCTTTTGAACTTCTTCTTCTACTTTTCCGCCTTTAATCGTTTTCTCTGCGTCCTCTGGTTCTTAATCTTGGTTCAGTGGAACGTACCGAAGGAAAACAAGAAGGAAAACATTGTAATGGGGTTTGCTCATTAATTACGAATCATTATTAGTTCCGTGTTCAGTGCCGCAGCTACTACACCATACTACATAGCAGGCGGGATGCGATCTCACACCCTACCATGTCATTAATATTGAAATCATTCATTAGACTTAAAACCAACGAATCAGGTCTGCATGCCGTAACCACGGTGACCATGGAAGGTTCCAAAGCTTCGTTTATAAAAACCTACTAATTATTTTTCCAAGGCAGCAGGTGAATGGCGATCACGTGGAGTTCTGCGGTTAACGAGTCCCGGTGTAAATTTAGCTCCCGTCCGGCTCGGCTGTTTTTTCCCGGGATTCTTGGTCGCCGCCGGCCGTCATCATGGCAACGGCATTTAAGGGCAGAGAGACACTGTGGTGCACGGGGCTTCACTTTAATTACCCTCCCGCTGTTTATTTCCCCTGCGAGGCAACCCTGCATCAGCATTCATCGGAACGGCCTTTTGCGGTTCCATGGAGCGGAGTCGGTACCTCCAAATGAATCGTTACCAAGACACTAAACCGGGTTGGTTTTGATCCGGCAGGTACGCCCCTGAAATCCGTTCCTTGGGAGGGTGTCTAGAATTCTGGCCACAGTTCCAGATCTTTAGTTCTGTGGAGTGAGACTCGAGCCCTCTAAGGTGGCAGCAGGTTCCGTGAAACATGACGCAACGACCTTCAGCTGCACACCTTATGTCACTCCCAGCCCTAACCCGGCCCTACGGCCCGGTGGGGCCCCTGAAGGGCCGGAGCAGGATGGTATCACATACTCTAAAGCGCGGCATTGCTTTTCATTAGAACTGATAAATGGGTTTGGAGAACCATGCGAATCGCCCCGTGGTGCCCCCACTTGGTGCTGGGTAGTGGATTCAGTCAGCCGCTTTGAAGACCCTATGAGAGAAGCAGAACTGGAACCCTGGGCCGCTCTGGAGTTTAGCATTCAAAGCGCTCCGACGATGCAATTTTTATGCTACGTCCAAACTGTCAGAAGCTCGGAGTCTGAGGCTCCGGCGGACTCCAGCGCCCATCGCCTCCAGGTTTATCGGTTCCATCTTGAAAGTGCCGGGTGCTCGGTGCGTGAGAGTGTGTGTGTGTGTGTGCAGTTCTGAGCTGAAGAATAAACGTTCTAAAATCTTTAAACCGAATGAGAACGTCTTTGTTCACGCCGTCTGCGGCGCGCGGGAAGAGGCGGCCTTTGTTGCCCGGCGCACGCCGTCCAATTCACAACCCTCATTCCCAATGCTTCAAACTTTCTCGACTCCCGTGGTTTTGCGAACATGACGTCATCACCGGGCCGAGAACACGTTCCGTGCCTTTGGAAAATGGACCCATCGATGGTCTATCATTCTGTTGAATGTTAAAAAGTCACGTTTTGAAGATTAAGCGACAACCTTTAGCCTTCAACCCCAAATCACACTGCGAGATGTTGTGATGTCACAGATTGTCGTTCAGACCAAGCTCCTCCCATTGGTTGCACATTAATGGCGACGTCACTGTCTCGCCTCCGAACATCGTCACAAATTTAAAGAGGCAAACGAACGGTGAGTATCATACCAAACAGAATGCTGCGTGCGTCTGACATGTGCCTCTCTAGGTTGTTTTTTACAAAATCAAAGACGAGCACAAGTTCTGATAGTTTGTTGTTTTGATCATTTGAAATTCTTACAAGCCGTCCACGTCCCGCCCTGCACTCGCCGCTGTACTAGACTGTAGTACCCCTCCTCCCGGGGTGGATCATTTAAGAGGTAGATAGCGACGGAAACCCCACGCTCACATCAACGGCAAACAGGTTTGTAAGGCGGCGGCGCTCGGTTCCAGACCCTGCTCGCTCGCTCCTGTTCTCCGGAACTCGAGGCCCAACCAGGGGCAGCATCTCATTTCAGAGAGGGCAAAGAGCAATGGGAGCTGCTTGCTTCGACGGACAGGGACGTCAATCTCGGTGCGAATCGATCAGACGTACGCCGCTAATGCTGACACACCTGATCCGAGTCGGAGTCCCGCTGCTCCTCCATCCACTCCCATTAAATTTCAGATACAGAACGGCCAGGCTCCACTGGGCTGGAGAACGTCTACTGCGCTCCGGGTTTTTTCTTTTAGGTCGCTCGTGCAAGCATTAAACCCAAGGAGGCGTATGAGGGGCGACTGAGGGGCAATTGAGGAGCGAACTGGAGCCAAATTGAAGAATGCACGCCACTGGATCTCCACACGTTCTCCGTCTTGTGTAATTCCGTAATGTCTGGCCTCTTCGTGGAACCTTCGTGGTAGACTAAGCCTATTTAGCAACAACAAAAAAAAAAGCCACCAGCCTGAATCGGGAGCACGAAGATAAGCAGCTTGCCCGGTGATTAGTGAAGCCGTGACGGGTTCTCCTCCGGCCCTCCACATGAGGCGTCGACGGGCGGGTCAGAGTTCAGCTCGGGGAGGTGTGCGGGTCGATGAGTCCCCGCTGCACACCGTGATAACGGCCCGGACGGAGGATCGGCGGCGGCGCGAAGGGAGGGGAACGCTGTCAGGACGGAGGGAACTCACCAGCTGGCGTTCTACCTCCCGCCGTAATGGAGTTTGAAGCGACGCCGGGTAGAAGGAGGCATCGGAGGCGCGCACATCTGTTTCCTGCTTGGCGTCTCGCCCTCGACCAGATTACAGCGAATCGGAACGCAGAAGAGCTTTCGAAGTTGGGAGATAAGACGGAACTTGTTCGGGAACGTCGTCGGAACGACAATACAGACAGAGCGACAGGACCTTATAATAGTTCAGAAGTTCAGGTTTCCTTTCTTTCTTATTTTTTTAATCCTGGATTTTCAAACCTGTGAGGTGTGTGGTGTGAGGTGTGGGGTGTGAGGTGTGAGGTGTGTGGTGTGAGGTGTG
>JAFMOD010000529.1:72500-84558 GCA_019802435.1 Corydoras maculifer
CGATCATTCGTTTCTAACGGACTGTACCACTGTGGAGATTAAACGGGGGCAGCGTTCATTCATTTGTTTCCCCCGCGGTCAATGAGCCCGAACTAATCTCCTCCGTCATCTCGCCACGAGACGTTTCAGAAGAGCGAGGATCGCGCCGGCGTCGGAGGATGTCGATCTGACAAATTATCGACGTCGCGAACCCGGGACTAACGACGTCTGGTGAACGGGAGCCGGCGGACCCTGCAGAGGGGAATAAGCCGTTTCCAAAAACGTGCTAATGGACGACAGGAAGGTCAGCCGTCACCTGAGGCACGCACCTCAAAGCGGGGGTTTTTAGAGGCTGGGCGCCCGAACAACATCCAGCTTTGGGTAAACTTTGAGGTTGTGAGGTTGTGGGTGAAGGACGTGGAGGGACGGACCACGCCCGGGTCGGGGTGAGGACCGGTAATCCTGTCCTTGAGGAAGACGGGCGTAAAGGGGGCGGGGCAACGAGAGGTATCAAGACAAGGGAGGTGTTCGGTAATCGGGATGGTAGACAGGTGGGTATCCCCTGGAGGGCGGGGTAGCTCAGTGGTTCGGGTGTCTGGCTGTCAATCACAAGGTTGTGGGTTCAGTTACCAATGTGGCTCCTAAACCATGGCGAGACTCTTCACATCCATTGCTCCAGGGGGCGCTGTACCAACCATCACATTGGGATACTTGTAATTCTGGATAAAAGCGGAACCAATGGATCTGGAGCCTCCCTTTCTCCACCCCCCCCTCCACCTACACCTCCATCCAACACCAACTCAACAGATTCACCTCATACCGTTAAAACCATGACAACACGACGTCGTCGTCACGGCGACACGCTGCGTTTCAGGAAAACCAAACGGGGGATCAACATACGGAGAGGAGGCGCCATTCCCGCCGACCCAGAGTGCATCATGGGATGAGTGAGACGGGGTCCCGCTGAGCGTTCAGTGGATAAGTCGTGCTTTGGTTAATTATTGATGCGCAAACAAACAGCGCAATTACATTTCCGTGTTCCGAGGGTAATGGCGCCATTAAATGCCCCCCCCCCCCCACCACCACCACCCCCGCCTCCCCTCCACTGAAGCGGAGAATTGTGGGGCTTCGACTAACAGCGTCGTTATTACTTCGCCCCGGCCCACTTCTCTTAAACGGCGGCGGAAGCCGGGCGCCGCGTTCCGTCGGCGGGACCTGAAGGGCCCGAGGATCTTTAAATCAGCGTTCTAGTGCCGTCTCTGCTCCTCACGCTCTAGAACCGAATCAGTATGAGCACTCTCACTCCTCCACTCCATCTCACACTGAGCACCATCATCTCATGTGTAGCCGTAATTCCAGACAAAACTAAAATCAATGAGCCATCAGGGCGAGGGATGAGCGAGAGAGAGAGAGAGAGAGAGGAGGGGGGGTAAGAATATATATTCATTCATCAATCCATCATCTTCCCCTTTGTCCTATATTAGGGTCACCGGGGGGTTCCCCATGCCCATCCAGGGGAGAACGTTTCGGGCGCTGGGCAGATACACCCAGGACAGGGCGCCAATCCATTATCACTGGGCACACACTCACTCACACACACACTCACACTCTATATGGGGCAATTTGGAAAACTCAAATGACCTTGATCCATGTTTTTGGACTGTGAGAGGAAACCGGAGAACCTGGAGGAAACCCATTGAGAACATGGAACCTCCACCCAGATTGGGATTTGAACCGGGAATCCCTAGTGCTGAGAGGAGAACATGCCAAACCACTAAGCCCCTGTGCCGCTGAGAATATATATATATATACATAAAACCACCCCAATCTTTTGGCAGCTACACCCAGGACAGGACGCCAATCTATCACTTGGCACACACTCAAACACACACACACACACCCACACACTCTAAATGGGGCAATTTGGAGCATTCCATTCACCTTGAATCCATGTGTTTGGACTGTGGAAGGAAACCGGAGAACCCGAAGAAAACCCATGGGGAGAACGTGCAAACTCCACCCAGCTTGGGATTCGAACCGGGAATTACTAGGTCTGAGAGGAGAACATGCCAAACCACTAAGTAATCTAGTTTAATCTAGTTTCTTGAGCCTTTTTCTTATTCTAAGAATTCTTACGACGTAAATGTTCTCACTATGTTGCCGATTTAGTATAAATTTTATTTGTTTAAATAGTTTTTTTCGTTTTTTTTGTAACATCGTACGACGAGCAGTGAGAGCAGAAAACACGGCGCCGTCTCTAATAAAGTGGCCGGTCACATGTTCCAAGCGAAGCTCCAATCCGACGGGCCGGTCCTGCTCGGCGAACGTTCTAATGGATTTAAATAACTGCGAACGCGGCGTTCCCCCCGGAGCGACCCGGAGGTTCTGTCGGAACGCTTGCGGGAGGAATGTAAATATTTAGAGCCCTCCACCCGCGGCGACTCTGACGCGCCCCCTTCAGGGCGGGTTCCTGACAGGCGAGGGCGTCGTAGGCGGGAGTCGGGTCTCTTCGGCCGAAAGCGTTTTTAAATAAACACGTCTCAGCGCTGTTCCGCCAACACGCGTCCCATCGGAGGAACCAAAACACGTCCTCTCAGCGAGCTCTCTGCCAGGAGGCCGAACTTGTAAACCGGCCAACTTCCTTTAGACTCAGAACCGAACCCGCCGAGGGATCCGCGCCGTCTGCGGAACGCTGGCTTTCCCGTTCCTGTATAAATAAATCAGCAGAACATGTTACGGGTTATCCCTCACTGCGAGAACAACGAACGGAACGTGTTTAACCCCGCCTCTGCCTCTGCCTCTGCGTCTGCGTCTGCGTCCACAGTCCAAACACATCGTGGGGTTTGTAGTTCTACGGTTCCATTCTGTAGTCCATCTTTACGGCAAAAATGGTGGCATGTCCTCCTCTCAGCACTGTGGATTCCTGCTTTGAATCCCAATCTGGGTGGAGTTTCCATGTTCTCCTCATGTCCATGTTCTCCGATTTCCTCCCACAGTCCAAAAACATGGATTCAAGGTAAATTCAAATTGCCCCATATAGAGTGTGTTTGTCTGTGTGAGTGAATGTGTGTCCAGTGATAGATTGCCCCCCTGTCCTGGGTGTATCTTCCCAGCCCTGAAACGTTCTCCCCTGGATGGGGAACCTGAGTAGAAGATTAAGGAAGATAATGGAATGGATGGCGTCCAGGAACCAGATATTATTGGGGAGGTGGCTGCATATATTTGCCCTAGAACCCCGGGACAGGGTTCTGTAGGTCTGCGGTGGAACATCCTGACTGTCAGGTCTTCTCCAACGTCGGTGTCTGACCTCACAAAGTGGAACCCAGCTTAGAACCAAACGCCATTAAGGCTCCTGTAGGACTTGGGTTTGGAGGTCGCATTCACCGCCGTCCACCAGAACATCGGCTCTAACCGACGCTCCGTCACGTTCCTGATGTGTTCCAGAACACACACCCCACGTCCATTGTTTCCCCTCACACAGGCGTCTCTTTGTGTAATCAGCGGAGTGCCGATGCGCCTCTCGCAGGCTTTCAGCTGAATTATGACGAGGACGAGGGGGCGCAAAGCGCTCCATTGTTCCCACCGCAGCTCCGAGGCTTCCAGAACGTCGCACTGCAATCTCACCTTGTGCCGAGAAATTCCATCAGAAAGTGAGAAGAGGCCTTGGGGCCCTCGGGGGCCGTGCTGGCACTCGGGACACTTTTACAGGAACGCTCACCTCACATCTGGACGGTTATGTTGGACATGTGTAAGACAATTTTAAAATCGACAAAAATTTCAAGCAAATCTAATCCATCCATCATCTTCTGCTTTATCCTCTACTAGGGTCGCAGGGGGGGGGGGGTGTGTTCCCCATGTCCATCCAGGGGAGAACGTTTCGGGGGCTTGGCAGATACACCCAGGACAGGACGCCTATCTATCACTGACTCACTCACTCACTCACTCACTCATTCACTCTATATGGGGCAATTTGAAGAATTGAATTGACCTTGAATCCATGTTTTTGGACTGTGGGAGGAAACCGGAGAACCCGGAGGAAACCCACGTGGACACGGGGAGGACATGGAAACTCCACCCAGATTGGGATTCAAACTGGGAATCCCTAGCGCTGAGAGGAGAACATGCCAAACCGCTAAACCACCGTGCAGCACACAAATCTAATTTGTTTTTTTTAATTCATTAAAACCATTAAAACAAAAAAACATGGTATATATATACAGTACTGTGCATAAGACGGGATCATCAGTGTTATCGACTTGTCGGCCCTCGGAATGTTTTTTCTATCGGACCGGCGGTCCTGCAGGACGCCCTCAATCGACTTAGAGTGTTTAATTGTTAAATCTGGGTCACATGATCCTCACACAGTCTGTACATGGCTGTCCTACACTGTTGATGCTGAAGGAGGATGATTCCACCACTGAGCCTCGGTCCTCACAAGGTTTCTTCCTTAAAATATCAACATAACAGGGAGTTTTGTCTTGCCGCTGTCTCTTTGGGTTGCTCTCTTGAAGGTTTGTGCTTTGTGATGATGTTCTATAGTAAAAAAAAAAAAAACGCTCTATAATTAAATGACTTGAACTTTATATCTTCTACTCACTCAGACTCAGTGCTGCAGTTAGGAACGCCGAAGCCACGCCCCCTTCTCTCTAACTCACACACTGAGAACCCAAACCCCCGTCCTGCAGACGTGCCCCTGTGGAAGATTTCGTGGTCATGTAACGAGGAAGGCCTGAAAGTCATTAGTAGTTCCGCGGGGGAACCGGCGGGGTTATGTAAATATTTGGGCTCTGCTCCTGTAATAGATCTAATTGTTAAGACTAACACTCGGCGTGTTTGGATTCGCCGCCACATGAAAGGCGCCCGCCGCGAGGTGAGGCTCCGGACGCTCAAACACAGCAGCTCTTAAATAAACTCTTTATCAGGCGGCCGACCTCCCGCCGCAGAGGACATGTTCACGTCGCGTTCCGCCACGCCGGCGGCAGGTTCTGCTTTCGACGGGGGGTCAGATTCATTCGCACGTTCCGTTTAAACTGCCCCCCGAACCCTCGCCTCTGAACACCGAGGCCGTCGTCATGTGAACGGACCTCACTCTGCCGCTAGAAGTACCAACCGGACCCGGACATTAATAGAACTCATTCACCCAGAACCTATAAAGCAGAATGGGTTCTGGGTGAATGAGGTTAGAGAAATGCGCCATTTTACTAAGGTCACCCTCCCCACCTTCCACGGGACCAATTTGGCTCAAAAAGTTGTGCGATTTCGGACACGGCCCATGCCATCCAGGGGAGAACGTTTCGGAACATTACCCAGAACAGGGCGCCAATCCATCACTGGACACACTCTATATGGGGCAACTTAGAGCATTCAATTTGCCCTCAAATATTCCACAGTCAATGGCAACTCATACATCCGTACATCACCGAGTGCAATGCAGAGCGCTGGATGCAGCGGTGTAAAGCACGCCACCACTGGACTCTAGAACGGTGGAGACACGTTCTCCGTCGTGACGGATCGTGCTCCTCCATCTGGAGATCTGATGGACGAGTCTGGGTTTGGAGGTTCCAGGAGAACCGTCCTCGTCTGATTGTATTGTGTAAAGTTTGGTGGAGGGGAGGGGGGGTCATGGTGGATGGTGGGGGGGTTGTTTTTCAGGAATTGGGCGTGGTTCCCCTTAGTTCCACTAGAAGGACATTTTGGACGATGACGGTGCACCAGACCACAAAGTAAGGTACAGAAGGACACGAGGACAGAGTCCTGACCCGAACCCCATAGAACGTCTTTGGGATGAATTAGAACGCAGATTGAGAGCTAGGCCGTCTCGCCCAACATCGGTGTGTGACTCACAAACACACTTCCAAAATTCCCATCAACACTCCAGAACCTCAAGAACGGCCTTCACAGAAGAGCTGGAGATGTTCTAGCTGCAGAGGGTGGACCCACGTCCTCTAGAACCCTCTGGATCAGTTTCCCCGGTGCTGCTGTGGCCTCGACGCCGACTCCTCCGTTAAATAAACTCACGTTCTTTGTTTACAGAAGCTCCTGGTTTCTTGTTTCCTTCGCCGAGCCGAGCTGCGGTTACGACTTCCCTCTGATGACGCCGCTCGTTATTTGCGGCTCAGATTGAAAACAGGGACGTGAGAACTCCCATGAGTCAGCGGCCCGGCGTGGAGCACGACCCAAAGGCCCGTTTCCATCAACCTCAGGGTTTCGGGGGCTGACTCACAGACAGCAGCATGAGAAAAAAAGGAAGAAGAAGTGGACTGGTACAAATTTAACCCCCGAGCCTCCACCCCAACCCCACCCCCACCCTCCCCCACGCCCGAGGAGACGCCGCTCGCCGTTCCCAGGTCTCCGGCGCTTCGTAACGCTAACGAATGACATGATTACAGACCCAATAACCATCTTCTCTGGTGGCGCTTACTTGGTGGTTGTTATGGTCACATGGTGCAGGTTTGTAATTCACATCGTGAGGTTTGTTGCTAATGTAAATAATCATTAACTTACCGTCAGTGTGGCTCCGCCGATGGAACACGCGGCAGAAAGTAACGAGATGCTCCCCGTTAACGAGGGTCCGTCTCGACCCTTCAGTTCTGATGATGGTAGAAAAAAAGATTCACGTTTATTGAGATAAAAACATAAAGCAGCTGACATCATATCCTGGAATTTTAATTTATGCGCATTTGGTTCGCTGAATCTACAGTATGATTCATATGTATTTACATCGCTTTGATTCACTCTTTTTTTTTGAATAGCACGTGAATCACAAGGTCTGTATTTGACTCACTGAATCGTTACAGTATGATTCCTATGTATTTACATCTCAGAGGTCTTTGATTCACCAGGTCTATATTTGACTCACTGAATCGTTACAGTATGATTCCTATGTATTTACATCTCATAGGTCTTTGATTCACATTTTTTTAGAATAGCATGTGATTTACAAGGTCTGTAATTGACTCTCTGAATCTTTACAGTTTGATTCATATGTATTTACATCTCAGAGGTCTTTGATTCACCAAGTCTGTATTTGACTCTCTGAATCTTCACAGTTTGATTCATATGTATTTACATCTCAGAGGTCTTTGATTCACTTTTTTATTTTTTAGAACAGCACGTGAATCACAAGGTCAGTATTTGACTCCCTGACTCACTTTTTAGTCCAGTGGTACATCTGAGAGGTCAGGCACTGATGCTGAATCAGAGGAACTGGCTCACAATCTCGTTTTAGTTCGTTCTTAAAGTTTTTTTTTTGGTTTCTTCTACACAAAAACAATCCAAGTTCTTTTTTCTGACCTTCTCTTGTTCACAGCGATGTTGGAACAGAAAATGGCCGTCACCCAAACCCTTCCCCCCGGCGCTGGAGCTGTTTAAATGGCTGCTTGATTCTCTACACCTGTGACTGAATGAAACACCTGAATTCAATGAATCATTGAAGGAGCCGTTCATGAGGACTCAATGATTCGTGTTGAACCAATTAATTTAACTAATTAACTTGGACGTTCTTTTTAGCAGCTCAGTCAGACTTATTTTAATAATCTGAAATAAACGCCGGGCGGCACGGTGGCTTAGTGGTTTAGCACGTTCTCCTCTCAGCGCTAGGGATTCCCGGTTCGAATCCCCATCTGGGTGGAGTTTCCATGTTCTCCCCGTGTCTGCGTGGGTTTCCTCCAGGTTCTCCGGTTTCCTCCCACAGTCCAAAAACATGGATCAAGTTAATTGAATTCTCAAAATTGCCCCCTATAGTGTGTGTCTGTGTGTGTGAGTGTGTGCCCAGCGATGGATTGGCGCCCTGTCCTGGGTGTATCTGCCCAGCGCCCGAGATGTTCTCCCCTGAATGGGCATGGGGAACCCCACCGCGACCCTAATAGAGGATAAAGCAGAAGATAATGAATGAATGAATGAAATAAACGCTGTTCTCTGTTTTATATAATTATAGAACGACAGGTTTAATGGGATTACCATATAAGGCAATCACACTATTGTTATCCAATTTTTACCCAATTATTCATTATTATTCAATTAATAATTGTTATCCAATTCGCAGGACATGTTCGGCTCATTGGGGAGATAAGAATGGGTCCAAACGTTCCCGACATTTCCAATTTTCCGAGCCAAAATTCCCATTCACTTTGCATTGCGGTGGTTTGCACTCCCGTGACTCGGCCAATTTTCGAGCGACAAAAACCAAATTGGCTGGAGTCAGAGATGGCTGGAGACAGACAGACAATCGTAGAGTGATCGCACTCTTGGTTCACTCCTGATCCCTCTTTAAATTTGGCACAGTTCATTTCCTACCTGAAAACTTTTTAGTTTTTAAAATTGGTGTAACTCGGACAATTTTTGAGCTACTAATGGCAAACTCGCCACGTCCCAAGTGATTGACAGTAACACCCACCAGCTAGAACCACAGACTGACTGTGCACTCCCACACACCTGGCCACGCCTACTTTTGGTCCTGTTCACATTCATTGAGTTCTCTATGGTTTGAGATATCATCGGTGATTCCGACCCAACCACGCCCACTTTTTACCTGGTTAACTGTGTCTCCTGTGTCCATGCTGAATTCATGCTGAATACCCCCATTGGATACATCTGGAACCCATGTCCATCTTGTTTACCATTCTTGTCTGTGGACCACAGAAGATGCCTGGGATTCTTCTAACGTCTCGTCTTCTTTTGAGACAGACACCGGATTTTTCAGTCCATGCATTCCGACCTTGGAAACCGCGGCCCTTTGAATACGGAGAATGTGACGTCGCCGAGTACAGACCCTCACTGAGCGTCTCAAAGCCTTGCCGTCCTCGGGTTGGAAGCTTCGCCAATGGAATGTGCAATGTTTTAAAAAATAAAATTCCCGAGACCCTTTCCACGTCCACACATCCGGAGAAGCTGATGTACATACAGAGGCTTAGTTGTTTTTAATGGCCCTTCGTCCACCTTCTGAATTAAAGAGAGAGATCCAAGGATGGAGGTGGAAGGTGGAGGTGTGACATCATCGGCTTTCTGTGCCACCCCCATAGAAAACAACATGTATTAATTACCACTAACTAGTTCATTAATTGGCCATTTTTAAAATTGATCCATGTGTTTTCATCGACAATGAACAATTGTGCCAAGTTTCAGCTTAATCGGAAAACAGGGAATAATAATAATAATAATAATAATAATAATAATAATAATAATAATAATAATAATGTCTTAGTTACGTAGCGTGTTGGTCATGTGATCTAAAGGCCCAATGCGGCCCCCTGGAAAGTTTTCACAATTTGAAGAAGCGAACGTGTAAATTCCAAAAAAACAATCCTCCTCATCATGGAACCCTGCTGTGAGAGGAGTGGAGAGCGATGTGTAAGTAGGTCGTCTTCACTCTGGAGGTTCCGCTCGTTCCCTCGTAACCAGGTTTCCTTCAGAATCGTCAACAAAGTCCGAGTCCAGGAATAAATAATTCTGCACTGAGGCCAAGTGTTGGAATTCCAATCTAACCCACATTCAGATGGATCTTCACCTGAGGAATCAGTTCCTCATATGATGATTAGAAGCTCGAGATGTTTATGAGGTGGAAACACCAAACCGGTTCCAAACCGAACCTCGATAACAAACCAAACACCCATCGGCTGCAAAATTAACCTCTTTATTCAGATGGTTGGGGGTCAGAGATGGAGTCCAGTACACACCGTAATCCACGAAACGTCAACGCTCCTCAAATAAGACGTCAAGAAGCTAAAACAAACCTCTCACTGATCCCCCATCCCAACCTCAACCCAACCTCAACCCAACCTCAACCCCTTTTTGGTACAAATTCCAACACTTGTGCTAATCATCCATCTTTTTTTTTTTTTTCTTTTTTTTCCGTGTGAAGTAACTTTACTATTTTTTTGTCATTTTTCTTTGTGTTTATTATAATTAATATTCTCTTTTTTCAAAATTTTTTTTACAAAAAGAAGGTACCGTCTACATGTCTCCCGTCAGCCGATTCGTGTTCGTACCCCGTAAAGAAATTCCAGAAAATCTCCTTCATTTTTCGTGAAAAGATAAAAACATGCAAAAAAAATAAATCAAAAATAATAATCAAAAATAAAAACCAACCAAAAAAAATAAAAAAAGTTTCGTTTTTCACATTTACAAGATCCGAATGGGTTTCGTACCGTTTTCCTCCGACTACATGAAAAGAAACGAAAGAGGGAGAAAAAAAAGAACATTATGTACAAGTTTTTTTCTTTTAGTTGTTTTTTTTTTTTTTTTTTTTTACAGTAGAGTAAAAACCGAGGGCATCTGACGGCGCTAAGGCAAAGAAAGTGATCGAGCGCAAACAAAAGAAACAGCGGCCTCTGTCTGTGTAAAATGTAACTGCGCGTCAGAGAACAAAACAAACGTCTGCTTAAAATCCACGACCTCCGAACGTCTGGAACCAACTTGCATCCAATCAGCTGACAGAACTGCGGAACCGGTTAGGTGCACGTCCAATAGCGCCTCCCAGTGCTGACTCGAAACAAGCGCGAGCTCCGAGAGGCAAGACGAGAGGCGGGATTATGCGGAGAAGCGCACTATATATTTAGTGTATGTACGCCCTGTGGACCAATCAGAGAAGCGGACAGGATGCAGATGGTTTCCAGGCAACGGACGCCATGACGATTAGGCAGATTATCATTTCCTCACTTCAAATGTGAAGCGTTAAAAGCCTCGAAACGTAAAACTACCGATTTAGGTCTGAAAAAATGTACAAAAAGGCACGTTAAATCCCAGTGCTTCTGTACTGTAAAATTCAAGTCAGTGGAACCGAGCCCGTCGCATGGTGACCGTTCTCCCGTCGGACTCGCCCTCTGCCGGGCGGGAGGTCGTGGCGGTGCCGCACACCTTCACCGAGCATGAGAATGCTAACACTACAACATAGGGTTTTGCTTTATGTCCAATTGTTTTCGACTATCGAGAGTTGTGTGGGGGGGGGGCGGGGGGTAGGGCAGGGGGGGTTGGTGGTGGAAGAAAAGCCAGGCGTGTGTTGAGTGTTCCTCCCCTCGTCTGCGCCTCCTCGTGCCTCACTCGTCCGATCCTCCGTACATGTCGGCCAGTTTGCGGAACCGGGGCCCCCAGTCGTTGAGGTAGTCGTAGTCCTGGTCGCCCTCGCTGCTGGACGAGCTGATGGAGCTGAGCGAGCCGGCCGTCGAGCCGCTGCCCTCGTAGTCGAACACCAGCAGCGAGTCGTAGGGGGGGGCCGTCGGGTCGCCGTCCGCCGCTTTCAGACCCTGCGGGAGAAGGAGGGACATGTGAGTACAGAACACCTCCAGACGGGTCCAGTACTGGTCCCATCACAGACGATAAACGGGCCTTCCCTAAACTGTTTGCAGTTTTGAATGTTTAATAGCAGGGTGTGTCCCATGTCCAGATAAAAGCCCACACACACAGGGAGAACATGCCAAATCCACGAGTACATCATTATGCCCGCTGTACCTGGGAGTGCAACCTGAGTGATTACATCATTTAAATCTATACTGCGTCAGAGTTCAGTTCTGCAGGCGCTCTACCCCCCCCCCCCCCCCCCCCCCCCGGGTCCCGGGTCCAACCGAAACGAGGTGGACGTCCACGTGATTCAGACCTGGTTGAGCCTCCTGTTCAGACCTGGACGCCTCGCGTCTTCATGAACTGAACAACCTACAAGTCATGCACAGCCGCGGGAGGCGGCGCTGAAGATGGAGGTCGAGGCGGAGCGCCGGAATTAGAACGGCGCCACCACGCTGGGCGCGTAATGAGAAAATGGCCGGTGAGACATGGCCACCGGCGGACGCCTCCCCGTCACCTTGATGCATGTGAACGCCGGAGAGGTCCTCCAGCACTTCAAAGCCGGAGGAGAAGATAAATGCGTCGCGTCTATCGAGCCGAGCCGGCCTATCCCGGCTGTGTGAAGGGAAAATGAAACAAGGCGTCCCAGTGGGTTCCGGCAGAGGGGCTTCACTTAACAAAACGGAGAACGTGGAGAGAGTGGGCGGACTGAGAGAACGAAAAGGAATGATCGGACAGCGGAGACCAGAATGAGCCTCACTGATACCACACTCACGAGAGAGAGAGACAGAGAGAGAGAGAGAGA